>JNDS01005081.1:0-54670 GCA_000697035.1 Rhizopus stolonifer B9770
CCTTTTTTTTTTTTTTTTTTTTTTTTTTTTTTTTTTTTTTTAGAAAAGAAAGTATTGATTTTGTTAGTATTTGAAAACAATAGAATTTGATGAACAAGTCGTGGATTTCTGTAGAAATAATGATATGAAACAAGAAGGATTGGAATTGTATGAAAGAAGAGCAAACACTTTTTTGGATTTAAAAAATTACAAGGAAGCCTATGTATATTATAGTCTGGCGGAAAATACAGTACATTTAGATAATATCTTGAAACAAGTTATTCTGGATTATATAAATACAGGCACATACTCTAGAAAAAAAAAAAAAAAAAAAAAAAAAAAAAAAAAAAAAAAAATGATCCTCATACTTTTTTTTTTAGGTGTTTTAGTAGATATTGATACAAAACCCAGTAAACATTCTAAACTTTACAATGACCTAAAGACTATTCAACACAACATAAATCAATTGGATTATATAACGGCTAGTATCAACTATCAAAATCTCATTCAATCCTCATTACCTGATTGGGTCTTGTTTTTTATCTTTGAACAAGGCGTTCAACTCTTAGAAAGTAAGTGTATGATAAACAAAATGGCTTATTTTAAACACACTTTTTTTTTTTTTTATAGAAACAAAACTTGACAAGAGTGTCTTGCTCTATTTAAAAAAACTATGGAAAGAATTACAACAAGAAAGAGATTCGGATGTGTTTGATACAAGCTCTATCTTGATCTCAAGAGCACTTGTACAATAAAAAAAAAAATATGTATCATGCATAGGGAATGTCCCATCTACTTGAACAAGAATAAGCCCTTGGGGGGGGATCAAATAACAAACAGTCCCTATCACTTGTATTCGATTTTCATGTATTTTTTTTTTTTTTAAAAAAAAAAGATATATGGTAGCCATGACAGCCTACACAGACAATCACAAAATCTCCCCCTACCACAAAATTTGTCTTTTGGTTCCCAACAAAAATAGAATTGAAAATGGTACAGTGAGAACGGTAAATTTTGTCACTTTCAAAAAAAAAAAAAAAAAAAACGACGTAAAAATCCTTCTGTCAAAACTGTGTGTACTGCTTCTATTTATATATATATATATATATATATATATTTATATATAAAACTACCTGACAAACCATACAATCGAAGCTGTTTACAACTAGATTCATCCTGATCATGAATCTTGTGACTTGGGAGAAATAGTCGACTCCCGTTTGCTTGCTGCAGCAAAAGCTTGGAAAATCATTAAGAATTTACTTTGCTTAGATGAACAAATAGAAAAAAAAAAAAAAGGTCAGTAACGCGCCAGATTCATACAAGGAGTTATTCTGACACGAAGGCTAGCAGGTCCGTTCACTTAATAGACGCTGTCTTGTCTTTCTATTAACCATTTCACTGAGTAAATTATAAAAAGTTACCATTAGTTTTTTTTTTTTTTTTTTTATTATTATTATTATTATTATTATTATTATTTTATTTTCCTTACCATGAGATATCACATGTGCTTTTGAGAAAATAGAAAGGTCACAAAAGGCTAAACCAAATTGTCCTAAAAAAAAGGTCTTTTACATATATATATATAAAAATAATGTCTTCGTTTTCATTTTTATTTCGAAACTATGGCAAGTACTTTTTTTTTTATGAAGATAGGCAGGAAAACGTTTATAAAGAGAAAAGGGATAAAAGTTTTTGACCCTATGGAGGATATTCTAGCGCAAATTATAAATTCTAATGTTGTTCTGGAAACTATAGCCGCACAGAGCTCATATTTAAAAGCTCGAAAATCTATTGAGGAAAGAGGGCATTGATAAATGATGATGAACGTAGTAACAAGAGCCGCTACCAAATTAAAAAAGAAGCAGAATATGTACAGCAGCTATAGCGATAAAACAAGAGAGGTATTTACATATTGAATGCTGGAAAGCGCTGAAGAAAGAGAAAGCGTAGTTCGATTCGCAAAGGAGCTTGGTGTTGAACATTTGTACTACCTGGCGATGATGGAAATTTTATCAAGAAACAGATAGACTGCCATGCAAACTTTTAAAAAATAACATTGGTCGTCCAAGCTCTTTCATAACTGAACATGAGATATACATCCGAAAACTACTTGACAAGGTCTCCTAGTTTTATTTTGAAGATATTAGTAATAGGTTATCTGAAGAGTCTATGGGCTTTTTCTATTTCTAAAACTCAACTTGATCATTACCCAAGAAGCAACATGCTTGTAACGGCTAAGAAACCCACATTTGAACCTGAAGTCAGAAACTCTGCTGGCAGTTTACAAACAATGTCTGAAAGGTTTGCTGAGGTATGTAATGCTGTGTCTGCTGAAATTTTATACAACTTTGCAAGGTTATTCTAAATAGCAAACCGTTCCTAGTCATAACAAAACTTCCATTCTAAGGTCTAATGTGATAAATAAGAATCATTTTTAGGACAATTTGGTTTAACCTCTTGCGATCTTTCTATTTATTTTGCACACAAAGGGATAAATGGTTTTTTTTTTTTTTTTTTTATTTTATTTTGGGACAGCCTTCTTTTTTTGTAGTAAAGTGACAAAATTTACTGTTCTCATTGTAACTGGTAAAATTTAAAGTGAAAATAAGATCAAACACAAAAACAAGAGTAAATCATCAAATTTGACGTCAAAGTTTTAGTGGCTAATTATGTCCCTTTAGATATAGTGATGTTTTATTAGGTCTTATGAGGTGTACATGCTCTCTTGGTAAGCAACTTAATCTGAGCCAAATATTACCAATGGATGCCCTCTGTAAAGATATCATATATTCTTGATTAACTAAGTTAATACATGCCTTTATATATTTCTATAATCAATCTGTTTTCTTCAAATGGGTAAAAAGAGTTTGCCTTAGATCGAGAGGAAGAAAAAAAAAGAAGGGGGGAAAGGGGAAAGAAAGTTGAGTATTATAGATTTGTCTTATTTTTTGAAATAGCGAGCAGTGACAAACATGAGAAATTTCTGAGCGTCAAAAGGCTTCCAATGATTGTTGTACCAAACATTTGTCTTGGCAAAGCGCGAGGTAGGCTAAAAAAAAAAAAAGACTGTAATTCTAAAATATTTATTATTATAAATGAAAACAGGATTTTATCAACAACAGCAAAAAAAAAAAAAAAAAAAAAAAAAAAAAAAAAAAAAAAGACAGAAAGAAAAGAAAAGATTACGTCAATGGACACCGTAAAGAAAACCTAGAAAAACACCATTGATTCACTAAAGAAATAGCACGATTAGCATGTTCAGTAACCTTTTTCCACGTCATGCTTCAGTATTCGGTGTTTGAACGAATATCAATTTTCATAGGTGGTTAATTAAAATAATAAAGATTTGAGGCAACAAGCCAAGTGTTCTTTTTTTTTTTTTTTAGTTTAAACAAATCATGGCACAGCTGGACGTCAGCAGCCAAAAAATTCTACTGAAAAGAGCAATCCTCGGCTTGATTGCCGTTGTTGCTTTTTCCTCTCGTTTGTTCAGTATTGTCCGTTATGAATCTATTATTCACGAATTTGACCCTTGGTAGAGCTTGAGCATTTAAACATCGCATAGCAAAGTTACTCATCATCTTTAATTATTAGGTTCAATTACCGTGCCACACGCATGTTAGTTCAAGATGGCTTTTACGATTTCTGGAATTGGTTTGATGACCGTTCCTGGTATCCTCTTGGACGCGTTGTTGGAGGAACAGTTTATCCAGGTCTGATGGTCACCGCTGCCATCATTCACAATGTACTTCATTTTTTCCACTTTACTGTAGATATTCGAAATATTTGTGTTCTTTTAGCACCCATGTTTTCTGGATTAACAGCCTTTGCTACATATCTCTTGACAAGTGAATTGAAGGATAGTTCTGCTGGTTTGTTGGCTGCAGCCTTTATGGGTATCGCTCCTGGTTATATCTCGCGTTCTGTTGCAGGCTCATACGATAATGAAGCCATCGCGATTTTCTTGTTGATGTTTACTTTCTATTTGTGGATAAAAGCACTCAAATTAGGATCTGCTTTATGGGCCTCTGGCGCTGCCTTTTTCTACTTTTACATGGTCGCTGCTTGGGGTGGTTATGTCTTTATCATTAACCTTATCCCTCTTCATGCTTTTGTTTTGATGCTGATGGGTCGCTTCTCCAACCGTGTGTATGTTTCCTACTCTACCTTCTATGTCTTGGGTACTTTGATGTCCATGCAAATTCCCTTTGTTGGTTTCCAACCTACTCGTACATCTGAACATATGGCAGCCCTTGGTGTCTTTGGTTTATGTCAAATCATGGGCTTTGTCAACTTGCTTCGTAGCCACCTTCAAGCCAAGCAGTTCCAAATTGTCCTCAAGGCCTTTGTTGGTATCACCTTTGTCTTGGGATTATCTGCACTTGTCGGTTTGACTCTCTCAGGCTACATTGCTCCCTGGACCGGTCGTTTCTACTCTCTTTGGGACACTGGTTATGCAAAGATTCACATTCCTATCATTGCCTCCGTCTCTGAACATCAGCCTACAGCATGGCCCATGTTCTTCTTTGACTTACAGATGCTCATCTTTGTTTTCCCTGTTGGTATTTATCTTTGCTTCCAAAAGCTCGCCGATGAACATGTCTTTGTGATTGTCTACAGTATTTTTGCTTCTTACTTTGCAGGTGTCATGGTACGTTTGATGTTGACCTTGACCCCTGTCGTGTGTGTCTGTGGTGGTATTGCTATCTCTACTTTACTCGATACCTATCTCCAATTGGACTCTTCCAGTGAAAAGAAGACTAGAGAGAAGGTCACAGAAAAGAAGACAGAAGAAAAAGGCAGTAGCAGCGGTAGCGGCAGCAACAAGAAGAAGTCCACTACTACTACTACTACTACTACTACTACCACTACTGTCAAGAAGGAGGTTGAAGGCACACCCTCAATTAGTGCGGGCCCTCGTATCCTTGTCGTTGGCTGCTTCACTTTTTTCCTTACCATGTTCGTCTGGCATTGTACTTGGGTTACTTCCAACGCCTACTCATCACCTTCAGTTGTCTTGGCTTCAAGAAATCCCGATGGTTCACAACGTATCATTGACGATTACAGAGAAGCCTATTACTGGTTGCGAAAGAACACAGACGAAGATGCCAAGATCATGTCCTGGTGGGATTATGGTTATCAAATCGCAGGTTTCGCTAACCGTACAACTCTCGTGGACAACAATACCTGGAACAACACACATATTGCCACCGTTGGACGTGCAATGGCAACCAACGAAGCCGATGCTTATGAGATCATGAAAAGACACGATGTAAATTATGTACTTGTTGTTTTTGGTGCTCTTCTCGGCTACTCTGGAGATGATATCAACAAATTCTTGTGGATGATTCGTATCTCACAAGGTATCTGGCCCGACAAGATTCAAGAAAGCAACTACTTTACACCTACAGGTGAATACCGTGTAGATGATAATGCCTCCAAGGCCATGAGAGAATCACTCATGTACAAGATGAGCTACTACCGCTTTAATGAACTCTATGGTGGTCGTCAACCTTTTGATCGTGTTCGTAACCAACCATTGCCTACTAAAGGTCCTGAATTGAATGTGTTGGAAGAAGCATTTACTTCTGAAAACTGGATTGTAAGAATCTACAAGGTAAAGGACTATGACGCGCTTGGAAGAGATCATCACGATGTTACGACATTTGAAGCAGGAAAGAAAGCATTAAAAGCAAAGAGAAGCTCAAAGAGTGAAGGCCGTAGACGCAGAGCAGCAGCTTCATATGACGATTTGGATTAAGAACACATCTCCTTTTCCTTTCTTTCTTTTTTTTTTTATATATCCTTCCTTTGTTTCTTTCAAAAATATAATAAAAGAGGAAACATTGTGTTATCATAGTATAATGAAATTATTTGTTTGTTTACATGCATGTGTATAGTCAGTTCTTGCGGACAATAATAAAAACAAAACACAAATGTAAACTCAATTAGGAAGACTTGTTTGTACATGGAGCCTTTTTTTTTTTTTTTTTTTTTTTTTTTCAGTGTGGAGTCTCCTTTTGGGAAAAAAAAAACCATCCTACATGTATACATAAGAGGGGTTTGTATACCCGTTTTCCCTCTCTTTATTTTATTCTAGGGAGTTGTCACGTAAAGGGCGCGTAAACGAAAGTATGCTTTAATCCGCCGCTTGACACTTGAGATGTAAATTTACTGCGCAATCAAGTATTTCTTTTCTCTTAGTTGACAGATGAGGAAAGCTTACATTTAATATATACTTTTTGCTCTAAAGCATGTCAAATGATTCAAACAAAGATGTGGATACCTTATCACCTCCTTAATTTCCATATTTAGTGCCCGGTTATTTCTAAACAGGGCATTGATAAGGACATTCTTATTTTATTGCGTATCAGAAAGATCACTTGTATATAGGGGAATAAATATCTGTGTATGTACATTAGAGACAAAGAAAAGCATGTTATAGATTTGCAGTATAAAATACAAATCCGTTTTGGTGATTAAAGTCATAGTAAGCATGTAATTGGACATTTGTATTCTTCTCCTCTTTCATAGGTGGTGGAGGTGGTGGAGGAGGCGGAGGTGTGGGTGTAGGTGCTTGCTCGGTTTCCATATCTTCCTCTTGACCAAGTTCGCTTAAACAAGTGTCAAACCAGTGCTGTTCTAACAAATGGCTTTTTGGATCTCGTAGAAAATTGGCAATCAAAACATATTTGCGAATGGGTAAATCAGTGCGTGCTTGATCGTACTCGGCTAATTTTGCATAGGATATTAACTCAATATTATTCATTGTCGTCGGAAAAAAAAAAAAAAAAAAAAAAAAAAAAAAAAATGAAAGAAAGAGAAAAAAAGAGTATGGATTTATATCTTTTGATTTAGATGACGTCGCAAAGAGGAGCACGACAGCTTTATGTTCTTTAATTTACTCGAAGGAAAATAATTGGTCAGTCACGACATATCATTTAACGATGGGAAATATGAGACTGGATGCTCTCCTTTTTCATAGTGTATCACAGGTATTATCTGAGCCAATCAGTGTTCGTCTTTGGTCGACTCAAAATTATGCAGAATAACGAATTTGCACTCAAATTAGCTCATTTCTATTGGTTTTTTCGAAATAGTTCGCGCATTTAAAATAAATTTTGCAGAAAATCTAGGTCAAAAATGTTAATGGCTACCGAGATGTTGAGATGATAAAACCCGACATTCTAAGAGATATCTTCAGCTGACTTGTGCTACAGTTCAAAAGGATGAGTCCAAACAACGAAAGATAGCGGTAAACTGCAAATCCAGGTCTTCATGAAGCACAAGTGGGGATCATCATTCAAGCACTCGTTCCGAAGAAGATAATTAGAAGATCTTTCTTTGGTATTTATAGGGAGATTTTGGCTGGTAAAATTACACAATCTGTCAAGCAAAAACAAATCGCCGAGCTTGTTAGCTTGGTAAATGGCGGGATGTACCGAAAGAAGCCATCGAAACAATTTGAGTTAAGCAGAGAATGGCCAATGACCATTATCAGAGATAGAGTACCAGATACCAAAAGCGGGTAAGGAGAGGAGAAATACAAAACACAAGTCTAAACTATATCCAGAAATCAAAACCAAATGCTTATGGTAAACCCAATGTGATAACTGTCTCTCTCTCTTTCTTTCTCTTTCCTCTACTTTTTTTGCATAAAAATTTGATCAACAGTTTTATAATGCCGAAGATCGAAAAACTACTGCAAGTATATCTGACGAGAATCCTATAATAAGGGTCAATAACTGACCTGTACTATTTTAAAAGCTATTACTGATAAGGCTCCGCATTACCCTCAAAATTCATTCTAAATGTGAATCGTTTAGAATTTGTGCTTATTCTTTTTAACCAAAAATATCTCAATATGAATGTCTGATCTCTTAATTGGCTCATAGATTTCAGAAAATTGTAAAATCTACTTTTAAAATGACAAACTTTTCTACAGTTTCATTTGACGGTAAGATACTGGTTTAATTGTACGAAGAGATCAAATGTATTAGCAAATAATTGGTGTCTGAGCGTTTGTATTTTTTTTAAAGATGTTCTTGTATTATTCTCTTCTTGTTACATATTGTTAAAATATTGAAGAGAATTGATGTTTATGCGAAAGAGAAAGTCACTGATGATGTATAAAAAATTTTATTTCTTTGTTTGTTTTGCTTGCTTTTTTTTGCGTTCCTCGTTTTGATCGAATTGCTTGTAACTTCTCTTTTCATATTCTTTGAGTCCATATTTTCTGTATGGTTTAACAGGTACTCTGGTTTCAATAATGTTACGTTTTAAAATGCTGTTGAATCTATCTTTGAATATGTTTCCTTCAGGCTACAAACAAAAAAAAAGTAAATACATGTTCTCTTTGCATTTTTCTTTTACCTTCAATTGGCGGAGTGTTGCACACAATTCATCAGTCAGTTGCACATCAACAGGCAACTCTGGTACTTGGTATTTACCGATCTTTCTATATCCTTTCTTCGCGTCGCTTTCTTTTTGTTCGCTTCTTGACACGGCCAAAGCATCCAGTTCTTCTTCCTTCTTTTGAATCTCTGCTTCAATATCACGGAGCATATCAATCTGTTTACGGATAGATTTCTCGTGCAACTTTTGTCGTCTCACGATCGATTCACTAACCAAACGAGATTCCTTATTGCGGTCTCTTCTAGTCTTTCTTTCAGCTGCTTTTCGCTTCTTGGTTTCTTTATCATCTGTTGCTTTATCCTCCAAGTTTTCCTCTTCTTTTACTATTGAACTCTCATCATCATCCTTTACATCATCATCTTCTAATGTTTGCAATTCCTCGTCTGCCAATTTTTTCAACTCTTCACGATAAGACAATTGCTCTTGAAGTTTAGCGACAATATCTGCTTTACGTTCCTCAATCTTAACAGCTTCAACAATCAATTGTTGGTGAGCTTCAGCCTCAGGGTTGTATGATGTTCCTTTATGAGGTGTCTCAATAGCTGGCATAACAGTAAGGGCAGTTGGTTTTCTTTTCATCGAGACGGGAGCCTTGGGCTTTTCTATTTTAGGTAAATAATCATTTGCAGGTTCTTGTACACTGTCTGTCAAAAGAGTAAGCTTCTATTTTGTCTATCAATTTTGTTACCGTTTCCCCAAAGATCATATGAATCGGATGAATTTGTCTTCTTCTTCTTCTTTTGTTGTGGTACAGTATCATTTCCTTTACGCTTCAACATCTTTTGAATATTTTCTGATTCATGTTTGGAAGCCAGTTTGTCAGTCATTTCAGGTTTTTTGAAAGGATTTTTGGCTTTAACAGCAGGTACAGCAGATCTCTGGCTCAATATCTCGTCTACACGAAGTGGCTTTTCTTTGGCCATTCGGTGCTTTACTACAATGAAAGATCCGATTTAGATTCACCATTAAAAAAAAAAAAAAATGGTGTGGATACATACTAGCAGAATCACCCTGTACATCAATAGTAAATAGTTCATCATCTTTTTTTTCGCCTGTATGTCCACTATAGATAATCTTTTAATTGATTGTTTATAATCTTGGAAAAATAGTTGCTTACAAGACTCTTTCAACAGCTCTCAATTCTTCTTGGCCCTTAATGACATCGGATATATCTACGTTCTTACGCCATGCCTTCTTGCCTTTACGGCTACGCTGTGTCTTCTTTTTTTCTTGTTCAAGAGAGCTTGACATGATCTATACAAAGAATAAAAAAAAAGTGGATGTGCCAAAAATATAGGAAAATGTGACTTCAAATACATAAGCCCCCTTTGACAAGTCTGGAAACAGGCTCAGACCAATGAAAAATTCTGAAATTTGAGCTAAACTCAGTTATAATATATCCTTAGTTCAGTGCCAAGAACAAATGTTCTTTTTATCTCTAATCAAACACTCTTTAGCTCAATAGATTTTTATGGATAATGTCAGTATATAGCCTAAGTGAAATCTCAGACATTTGTGCTTTCAACAAAGACTGAATGGATCAAGTCTTGTAGGTACATTGGTCATTTTTATGCAGTTTAAAAGTGCGATACAAATAAATATGCTCCCCTTTGTTTTTCTTTTCCCTCTTCCTTCTTTTTTATTAAATCAAATATGTATTATTTTGGGATATTATATTACTTTATTGTCAAAAATTCTTGTAATAAAAAAGAAAGCTTAAGACTATTGCAGCAAAAATTGGTTTGATAACTCTTCCCTAATTTTGAATGGCTTTGGTGAGATAATAAAGTTTCTAAAGAACAGTTATTATTGATAACATCTGATACTAAAAATACATTTGGTTGGAACTAGGAGGTGCTTAAAGGTAATAAAAGTTTAATTACTGGTCGCTCATATGAATTATGTGAGTTGTTACAATGAACCTGGGGTACGTATTGAAAAATAAAAAACGTAGTATTTTAGGGTCTGATGCCCCATAGTGTCTGAGTTTCTTATTTTTAGTTTTCTAAGGATTCTTCACAACAAAAGAGAACCAGCCATTGCTCAAACTTTTAACAAATCATTAATCAATATTGCATTGTCCAAGAGCTCTCTTATTGAGCTAATGATGATTTCGATTTTATGATGTTCATGATGTCTACGTGCAATATCATAAAATCGGAAGCTAACTATGTAACATACCAAAAGTCATTCGGTCCCATATGATTGAGAATATACTTCTTTGTATTGAAGCGTTCCAAAAACAGTATATTCAAACAATATATATGTATATATATAAAGTACATAATACAACTAAAGAAAGTAGCACGCCTATTAATGTTTGTATAACAGCTTGTTTGTGATGATATAGCTGACGCTGTAAAGCAAACGACCATAACTTTTGGTACAGCACCTAGAAGCATGGGAATGGTTGTATTCTTTGCTTCAAATGTAATAACAAATGCGAATCACAATCTTGATTAATAGGTCGGTTTGACACGCTTTTATTTTTCTTAAAAAAAATTAAGCAAACTCAAGCTACGAAGACACATTTACGAAAGCAACAGTAACACTCTTGTTTTTTTTTTTTTTTTTTTTTTTTTTTTTTTTTTTTTTTTTGTCCCTCTTTTATTGTCTCGGCCTTCGAAGCTAATTTTTTCAAGCTGTCTTTTTCGGATATCGCAGGCAAAATATTCTATCTCTTGTCTAAACACTTCTCAGTTAGACTCGATCCTCATTCTTCTTATTGTTTACTCTGTGACTGAACTCAATTTACCAATAACTAGTTCATTAAGTTTAGTCCTGGTGCTGATGGAATCCCGTACATCATTTTGAAACTTCTTTTCACAATTCCGTATACTCAAAAATTATTCATTCAAGTTCTGAGCATTGCTCTTCTAGAAAGTAAGTATCCTGCGACTTGACAAAAGTCAGTGGTTATTCTCTTTCTTAAAAAAGGAGATCAATGTCAGCTAAAAAACTAGTGACTTATTTCTCTCTTCTGTACCGACCCAAAATCTTCATCTAACTCCTTACTACAAGACTCGCATCTTTTTTATCGGATCTGATTGACAATTGTCAAGCGGATTTTACGGCTGGAAGATTTATTGGAGACAATGATTTGTGCACTCGCTTGGTTATGAACATCTCCCAAAAATATAAAATCCCCTGAATCGGACTTACGCTGGTTCAAGAAAAGGTTTATGACCGGGTTCACCCTACATACCTTTGTCTCTATCTACAATATTTTAATTGCCTCAACATCTGATCAATTGTATTACATTTTTTTAATACCTTTCTTTCTGTGTCAACCTCAATGGTTTTATTTCAACTCCGTTTGATCAAGGCCGCGGCCTCAGACAAGGTGATTCACTTTCATCACTGCTGTTCAACTTGGTTTTAGAGCCTCTACTAAGTATTTTTGTGCTGCCCCATTGTTGCCGGTTTTTGCCTTTCTTTTAGTCCAGAAGAAATTCATCTAATAATGAATATCTTCTACATATATGAACGTGCATTCAACAAGCGTTTAAACTGTCATAAAACGGTCGCTGTCTCCACCTCTAGCACTCTTCTGAAATCATGGCAAAGTACTCTCTCTTTAGCAGGAATTAATCAATGGTATGATATATCTAGCTCTAATCCAGCCAATTATCTTGAGTTTCCACTAACGAGTGAAAAACATCAAGCTGCAGGTTTCGTCTCTGAAATTCTTTCCAAATGCAAAATCATATTTAATAACTCCAATAACGAAACCTATCAATCTTGAGTAGGAGCTTTATTTTCAATATACTGATTATGAGCCCAATATAACATGCCATTTGCATCCTCGCTCTCCCATAGACTTTCTTCGATAAAGTTTGCTCAGTTGTTATCGAATTTATATCACGGAAAAACCTCCCAGCTATCAGCTTTCAATCCTGTCAACATTTCTACAAAAAGGGTACCATCGCGGTTTCATATCCTGGTATTCAACATGCCGCTCTACAGCTTTGATGGTTTCAGACTCTCTTACTCCTTTCGATTGATGAGCTAATTCACAACATCTTTGTCACTGAATTTCTCACGTTGTCTTCATTGTTTTACTTAAATCAGCTCTTATATGCTTCCGATCCTGTTTCCAGTTCATCGTTCTATCATAATCATCTCTTTTGGCTGTTTCAAAACTTTATTTTTTACTATTGACAAAATTGACTACGACATCAATCATGATGGTTTGAACAGCAATTTGATTAATGAACTCTCTCTAGCTGTCATTTATCCAGGACTTATTGCCTCGCACCTTGGTTTTCATAAGAATTACTTGTTTGGATTGCTCGTGAAACACGCCTAAATAATCGACTCTTCATGTCGAAAATTTCGTCGCCACCCAATTCTCACTTCTGATCCACATCGAAATTTCATACACAAATATTTCGATTTACTCGCTCTCTATTAAGCTCAAGAAACCCCCCCCTTTTTTTTTCGTTCAAATGCACTCATGGTGACATTGAATAATAATTTGTCCGCGCGAATCATCCTGTCTATTTCTACTTCTTCTTTTGGCTCTATTCTAGACTCTTTATTACCGGATGACAATCCTTTAGTTTCTTTGACAACCAAATGGTTTCGTACCTCTTTAATCCCTGACATCTTTACTCTGCCTGAAGCTTATCCACAATCCAGCCATTATGCCTGGGGTCGCCTTTAGGGTGCTTCCTTCCCTCATAAATCCCATATCATATTATGGCGTCTCTACTACCACAAGGTTTCTTGCAAAGAGCTCTTACATCGAATTATGCCCGCGCAATTCGTCGACCTCTCGTGTGTGTATTGCGGTGATTTTGATGCTAAAGAACACTTTGTCTGACCTGTCCCATTAGAAAAGAAAAATGGCAAACAATTGCCACTTGCTTTTTATTGATCCATCCATGCTCACTTTCGCTCACATCGCCCGCCCTGACTCGGTTATCCCACCACTCCCCTTTAAATATCTTAATATCAAAGCTTGCACCATTCTGCTCATTTGGCAGTTTCACTAGAAATAAATCTTCAATGACGAATCCTTTTGACCTTAAGAAGTCGCTGCTAGTGCCACTCGTCTCATCCGAAAACTCCACAAAAGAAAACTCTGTTAGCAATCCTTACAACCCCAGACCATCACCTAATTCTTCTTTTAATAGAAAATCACCCTTGTTCTCCAAACTCATTTTTTATTCGCTGTATTACTTATTATCTTTTATATTTTAGCCAACAGTGCGGCACCTAAATAAAATACCTTTTACAAAAAAAAAAAAAATACTATATTTGTCATTTGCAACACTAATTCTTGCAAAAATAAGGTTTTGTGAAAACAGGTAGACACTTGCCCGTATAAAAGTCCAAAACAATACATACAGTATGTCTTGTGCTTTAACTTAATGTAGGCCAAATATATCGTTAGCATTTATTGCATTTTTTGTTGATATACTCACTGAAACATTCATGTTTAGTTCATTGTGACACCACATGTGCATTTCGGAGAACACGTTTGTACCATCGGAGTGGTCATATGTATAGATTTTCTATGGAGGTAGCATTGATACACTGCTAATGAGAATGTTAATTTGGCACGAGCATCCTTACTCTACCCAAACGACAAGTTTAAACTCCTTGACTTTTTCACAGGAACAGGGTCACATCATTTAGGGTACTTTTTTTTTTTTCCTTTATTATTCAGAGAACTCAATATTTAAAACTACACCTTTCTTACTCTAATTAAAAAAAACCGCCCACCATTTCGTACAATCATCGCTCTATTGAATTGTCGTACGTGACATCAGATGCAACCATGGATTTTGAAGAAAAAAGATCAACAAAGTCGCTAAACGGATATTATGACATGGAATACTCCAATTATAACGGATACGAAGAAGACGACATTCCTTTATCAATGGAAGAAAAGGCATTGATCCGAAAGATAGATTTTTTTATCATGCCTCTGATTTGCCTGATTGATTTCTTTCAGGTATAGATTGCTTATGTAAACTTCCAAGTATTAACGGATTAGTTTAAAGTATATAGATAAAGCAACACTTACATACGCTGTTACTTTAGATCTCTATGACGATTTAAAGTTAACAGGTTCCCAGTACAGCATCATAGCTTCAATCTTTTATTTGGGCTATTTGTTATATCAAGTAAGAAACAGTATATAATATCTGCAAATTTGTTGAATTAATGTTTCAATTAAAATAGCTTCCCAACAATTACTTTTTACAAAAGGTACCAGTAGGAAAATACATTGGTATTTTAGTGTTTATTTGGGGCGCTGTCATTGCTTCCACTGCTGCATGTACAACTGCTGCTCAAGTTACAGCCATGAGATTTTTGCTAGGATTTTTTGAAGCAGGGATTTATCCTTCCTTGACGCTTTTAGTTAGTACCTTTTACAGAAGATCGGAACAAGCATCTAGGCTAGGCCTTTTTTGGATTTGGAATGGTATTGCAACCATTGTAGGTGGGTTGATCTCTTACGGTGTTGATACTATAGACAAACCATACGGAATTGCCAAATGGAAATGGTAAACACTCTTACTATTGACATTTAAACATTCAAATAACTAAAAGATATTATTTTTTTTGTTTAAAAAGGCTAATGTTGGTTCTCGGCAGTGCTACTTGTGTTACAGGGTTCATCAGCTTTTTCTTTTTGATAGACAACCCAAAATCTCCTGCTTTTAATCTCAATGCCGAACAGGAAATTCTAGTGGAAGAGCGCATTCGTGATAATGCGGTTGTTCGAACAAGTACTATAAAAAAAGAACAGATATACGAAGCTTTGAAAGAAGTCCGTTTTTGGTGCTTTGGTGTTTCTTGCTTTTTATTAAACTTGCAAAATGGAGCCATGTCCGCCTACATTGCTCAAATCGCCATAGGTTTTGGATTCACGGTAAAAACTAACTTCTCCTTCCGAAGGCTTTTATTTGTTTTACTTATACGCTATCATAGGGTCGTCAATCAAACTTTATCACACTATGTGGTGGTTTAGTGGTTATTATTTGGATCGGCGGATCTGTACTTTTTGCCCAAAGATTCAAGCAGATAATTTATACAGTTGCAGGCTTAATGGCTATTGATATCCTCGGTCTCATTCTCCTTTTGGTTATACCAGAACCTCGACTTAAGCTTATTGGTGTCTACCTTACGTGGTCTTATACTGGAGCTTACGTGCTTATGGTAACATCTATTTCCAATAACATCTCGGGATACACAAAAAAGATTTTTTATAATGGTGCGTTCATGATATTCTATACGCTTGGCAACTTTATTGGCCCGCTTTTGATGGTCGAAAGTACTGGGCCTAGATATATGCCAGCAATAATCACCTATACTTGTAGCAACTTTGTTGTTGTTATTTTATGGTTATTTGCACGAAGACGGATGGCCGCTATCAACAAGCAGAGAATAACAAATCCTTCAAACGAAATAACAAACGTAGAAGATGATTTGACCGACATTCAGGACCCAAACTTTCTCTACCGCCTTTAATCAGTAATTTAAGCTTTACTAAAAAGCGCACCTATTTTTTAACGAATAAACTTTTTTATAATCATACTACACATTTACTAAAAATTATTAACTTGTTCGCCTTATTTTTTTGTAAGCGCCAATAACAATGTTAAGCTACTGCCATCAGATAGGTGATGTCTTTTTGTTGATCAGTCCCATAATTGCACGCTAAACTCCAAAATAGTATTGTGTCTGGATCTGTACTACGAAATCTGAAACCCTGATTGACCTCAGCTTATTTTTAATAGCGTGTGTGCTATGTCGCACAAATATTATTTTTTATGATTCTATAATGACTTTTTGCTTCCGTTGAAAAACACAACAAAAATATAATTAAATACTGAGAAAAAATTTTATATATTTCAATGACAAACGTTCATAACTTGTTAGAGACGTACTTATCTTCAAGACTTTTCATTTAACGCCCACAAATTCTGGCATAGATACAACAGATGAATTAATTGAACAGACAGGGGACAGTGGGACAGAAGTAGATGAGAAATATAGAGATGATCGGCCGTCATCTGATACGGCTCTTCTCAAAGAAGGAATTCTTCTACTATTGTCCTCAAGTTGTGTTTGGCGAGATTCTTCAATTTCGAAGTTGCTTTGATTTTCTGTTTGATCTGTTTTTCCTTTTTCGGTAGAGCTACTTGTAACACTGGACGTGTCTTTGTAGTGAGTGTCATCGATTTTGTGGTTTTTATAACTATCGTTTTCTAGTCTTTTCATGGTAGAGTCGAAGAAAAAGTTATTGCTACCATGATCTGTAATAATTGTAGGCGAATTCATCACAATACTAGTATTCATATGTTCATGTGTGTGAGGCGATGAGCTGGAGCGTTTGAGTGTATTGAATGGTGCATTTAGCTCTTGTGCTACATTGCCAATTGAATCTTTAATATCTTTAATCAGTCCTTCACCTTTACTTGAAAAAATGGGATTTGTGTGAGAAAGTGGAGTAGAAGTTTCAGATTGGATATTTCTGGATGAAAAGTAAGAGGCCGACTCTACGTTTTGAAGTTTTGAATTGGAGGACGCTAAAAAATGAGAATGTATATTACTTTCCATTGTCATGTTACTATCGTAATCCATTTGAGCTGAGTATCCTTCTGAATTGCCTCCTGTAGAAATCCGTATTAAATATGCACACCATAAGTTTAAATCTTCATTAGTTTGAGTGCGAAAAACGGAGACTTTTTCTTTCTGAAGCAGGTTGGTACCAGGTTTACAAATCTCGAAGGTGTTAATATTTTCGCATTTTTCTTCCTCTTTGTCATGTATACATGAGCTTTTGTGTGTTATATCTGAAGAAAACAAGACAGTTGCCGAAGGTATATAAACTGTTTTCTCTGGCGACACCTTGTTATCCATGGTAAATTGATGAAAATATCCTCCTATTAAGTTGTGTCTTAACATTACTTGATTGTATTCTTCACTTTTCTTATGTACCTTGACTGAGTACACAGTACTTTTCAATAAACTTTTTCTTGGCGCCTGATTTTTTTTCCATTTTCCCTTTCATCAAGGTCATAACAAGCGGATGGAATTTGTTTGGATAATTAATCTTCATATAATCTTTCACGGGATGGCTCTCGTCAATTAGATATTTTTTATGGGAATAAAAAAAGTCTTCCCATTCATGTGCTGGTACAATTTGCTCAATAAACGATTTTATAGAGTTGGAATCTTCATCCAAAAAATCACCACGAGTACCGGGAAGCAGATTTTTGTAACAGAACTCGACAGCAGGCTTAACAGCTTCAAGAACCCGTGTTTCAAACAGTTTAATGCCTTTCTGAATGGGAATCATTAGCAATCTAAGGCGATTTTCTTCGTCGACCTCTTTTTTTAATTGCCGAAGCAAATCTTTGAAAGATAAGTTTAGTATTTAGTGAATTACACCACTCCAAATGTATAGGAACTTACATAAATTTGCTAGCCAAGGATCCATATCGACCTGACCTTTTGTTTTTTCCGCCTGCTTGCAGCATTTATTGAGGTATTTCATCTTCCCTTGAGTAATCTCGGCACGGCGGTATAGTTCATCCATATACAACGAAGAATCCATTTTGATAGCCTGAATTCTTACTTTACATTCCTTTCGAAGCTTATGTAAACTAGGCAAGTACTGATTGCTTAATAGTCTTGAAAACTCTTGTTGATCTTCCATCACTTTTGCATTGAGAGCCTTAAACTTTGAGAGTAAAGATTTGATTGCGCCTGTATCTTTTTCTTCACCAAAACTGACGTCTAAATACGTCTTTGCTTTTTGAAAATACCCTCGACTGCTCTGTTGATTTATTTTAACTACTTCTTCAACCCAACCGATTATTGATTTTAGAAATTTATACCACGTCTCCAAACGACGAATAAGTATGTCTGCCATGTTCAAGCTTGTGGTTGTTATGAGGGTCATCGAAGTTGACTGATCAGAAAAACTGGATTGTAAAAGACTTGAAGCTGTTGTTGTATCCGGCGTTTTGTTGAATGCAGAACTACGGCTATCATCGTTTTTAATAATTGTGATTGGATCAACTGTTTGAATAGGTGTTTGCGTGAAAGACATATCTTGCGGGCTATTCATTGGACCGGTGAAAGATGAATTGGAAATGTTAGATCCCGTAATGCTCGATTCAATCGTAATATCAGCAATGCCCAGAATTGTTTTACAAGTCGACCGGGATTCGATATCGTTTTCTTTTTCAATGTTATTACTAAAACCAGCTAATATCGTATTACCAGTAACATCTGAAAAGCTTTTGATTATTTCCATTGATTCAGATTCTTGTTCCTGCAGACACCAAATTGATGAAGGGGAGTTTGGTAGATGTTGTGCTGTAAATTCCTGATCAATTGTATTCTTACTGCATGTATCAAAATGCTCTGTAAAGCGGCTTTTGTAATTCTGCCTTTTCACGATTTTGTGTGCTTTGAAAAAATACTCTTCTTGACTGTCAGTCGCAGGAGAGTGCGGTGTGCTAACTGAGGGATTTATAGACTGTATCGGTAACAACGTTTCTGAAGATGATATTAAATCTACCATGGTAGCTTCTAATGTTAATCTCACGTATGAAATAAGAAGAAGAAAAAAGAATAAGAAAAATATTATTTGTATTTTTCTTAGGTTATACTTGCGCAACGTTTCTCCTGGTAGTGATTGGTGGTTTTCAGAGAAAAATAATGAACTTTCTTGAAATACCCATACTTTAACAGGTGTAGCATAAGAACTAAATGTGTTCGTATATTCCCAAGTTGATTGGAAAGTGATTTAGCTATAGTGACTAGACGTATATTAATTATGAGAAGACATCTGGGTTTATTATCTGTTTATTTGTGTAGCGTCTGCACTTAGTGTGCACATGAAAAATACACATTTGAACAACTGACTGTTGAACAATTATTTTTGCTTGATCGTTTTAGGCATTTGTGTCACTTTACAACATTACTAAACAAAATCATCAAATTCCACTAAGCCAAATTAGAGATCTGCTTAGATTCCAAGTCCTCGGTTTAGTTTTTATCTAGATTAGCATCATGAATTCCTAAAAAAAAAAAAACACAATAAGTCAGATAAAACCATACGGTATTTCGATTTAAACTAAAAAGAGCTAATTGTTCAGTCTCATGTTCAATTCAAGTATAGTGCTCTTTTAATTGACTTTGAGGGGGTAATGAAAATAAAATATATCCTAAAAACGATATGAACAAGCTCACAGGAAATTATATCAACATGTTTGCATGGGTATGTAACTATTTATTAGTGATGTAATATGCCTCATAAATTTGAATATTGACGGGAACGGTACTTTTGTTTTTTCAAGGAACTTTACCAAAATATAGGATTTTGTCTATGTGTAGAGCAGTAAAAAATGCAATAAATTCAAAACTTTTAAGAGTCAAAGATAATTTAGAAGAATAAAATATTTCCAACAATGAAAGGCTTTATGAATGTTTCTCTAAATACTACACAATAAGAAAAACGTCCAAGTAAAACCGTATTGGAAGAAATTAATATCGTTTTCGTAACTTTCTTTACAAATCAACATAAATGAAGCTATACTCTTTGTCGGTTTTCGGGACCATTTTTTTGGTTACAATCTCTAGTGCTACTGTTTTGAAGTAAGTAACCATTGTTTTATCAAATAAATTTATTCAAGAAACGAATCTTATTTTTTTTTTCTTTCCATGAATCTAAATTTTAGAGTGCCTATAAAACGAATTAAAGACACAAGAGAAACAATTAAGCGCTATACAAGCTTTGGGAGATATACTAGTGAGAAATATTTAGATCCAGTTGGCTTTCAGAAAAACAGGAGCCTATCAATTAAGATTGCAGAGAGTGGCACAACCGAACACTCTGTAGCCCTTACTAACTACCTAAACGCCCAAGTAAGCTACCTGAATGTACAATAGCTATCAGTAATTTTAATCGGCGAGTTTAGTATTATGGTGAAATAAGTATCGGCTCCCCTCCCCAAGTCTTCTCTGTAGTCTTTGACACAGGTTCATCTAATCTCTGGATTCCTTCCACACGTTGTGTTTCTTCTCCTTCTTGTAATTCGCATCGTCAGTATAATGCCGAAAAATCATCCACATATATAAGTAATGGTACCGACTTTTCTATAACGTATAGTAGTGGATCTGTGAAAGGGATAATTAGCCAAGTAAGCATTTGAGTGATAAAATTTGATTACAAAAAATAGAATACAAAACAAGGCAAAAAAAAAATTGTAGGATACACTTATTGTTGGTGGAATTCAAATTGACGACCAAGGATTTGCCGAGTCTACAGTAGAACCAGAAGAAACCTTTACACAAGCAAAATTCGATGGAATTTTTGGACTTGGATATGACACAATTGCAATCAAACAAACCGTTCCACCCTTTTATAACATGGTTGCCAGAAATCTCGTTGAACAAAAACTGTTTTCGTTCTGGATCCGGGATATTAATGATCAGGGAAACGAAAGCGGAGGAGAAATTGTTTTTGGTGGAATTGATGAAAGCCGTTATATAGGTGATGTGGTTTGGTCCCCAGTTACACGAAAAGCATATTGGGAAGTAGGATTGGATAGTGTTATTTTTGATGGTCAGCCCCTTGGAAGTGATGCTCACTCTGCTGCTATAGATACAGGAACTTCACTCATAATTGCCCCTGTAAATATCGCCAACGCAATAAATAGCCGGATTGGTGCCCAACCAGACATGTATGGTCAAAGCTCTGTAAATTGCACCTTATTACCCAGCCTTCCAGAGTTTTGTTTTGTGATATCTGCAACAAACTATTGTTTAAGAGGAGAAGATTATATTGTAAAAATCCAGGGACAGTGCATTTCGGGCTTTGTGGGCCTTGATATGCCCTCTCCTGCAGGCCCCATTTGGATAGGTAGGTTCATTTTAAAATACACAGTTCTAATACCATGTTTAGTTGGCGATGTATTTCTTAGAAAGTATTACACCATTTATGACCTGGCAAATGATCGAGTTGGTTTTGCAATATCAACATAAATGTATGTTTTTTATGAACCCCCTCCCTGTTAACCACATTCAAACATAGAGTATAGCTCAGTTTTTTATAATAAATAATAGACAATAAAAATGATATTAACATTTATAAAATTTTACTGGGAATGCTGATGACTCGAATTTATAATGCCATGTGCTGTCATTAATTTGAAACACAGCATGGTTCTTTGTATGGGCAGGCCAGATAGAGCTAAATTGTTATCACTAGAGAGCAAAATAATAATAAGAGAAAACTGTTCATTGGTATTATTTCCGGAAAGCTAATAATCATGAAAAAATTTCTGTTTCCCATTCGATGATGTGAGAACATATTAAAACAAAAGAGAAAGAAATACTTTGGGATTCACCTTCAGTCATCATCAATTGTGTCAAAAATTGTTTACAAAAACAATGGTAGTACAAAGATTTAACCTACAGCTCTCTGAGAAATGTTAAGCGTCTTTGAAGAATTGAGAATCACTGCAGGAAAAGGCTAAAGGTAGCAACTGTGAAAATACATTTTTAACTCAACGTCAAACACCAAATTAAATCCAAGTTTGAAAGACTCCAACAGTAATATTTTATTGTGGGAAAAAAAGTAGCTGTATGATCATACTTTTGAAATAATATAAATAAAGGTGTCAGTATACTTTAATTATTTAGGTGTTCTTCGATAAAAAAATATAGCTTTGGAAGTGGACGGTACATCATAAAAATACGACATTCCAATCGAACACGTAACAACTAAAAAGTGACACCAAGTTCTTTTAACAATGTAGTATAGTATAGTTTGATTTCTTTTTCTTTTTACATCGTACATAAGCGTCTAATGGGAACAGCTGATCAACCGTTGGATGATAAAAAATCAAATAATTCTAGGTCTGATTCAGTGTCACGACAGCCATTGGAGACTGAAAGTTCGTTGCCTGCCCTTGTTGTTACTGAAGTTGAATTTCTCAGTGATAGTTCAAAAATAGCCAACGCTTACAAAATAATGAACAATTTAGACTGTGAAAGAAGTGAGGCTAGCACCACCCTGGGGACGCATACACTTCAAAAAGAATGTCTTTCCGAAGTATATGGTGGTAAAACATAGTCTTTCAACAAAACAAATCTGCAAACTCATTCATAAATAGACTCTTCTGGAACACTCGTGAATAAATCTTCTGATCAAAGTCAAAATCGACAACGTATACAATTTAGAGAGCTCGTTACAGAAGCTGATAATCTTGTTCAGAGCATGCTTGATCAAAAAAAGAACGCTGCTACAGCTACAAGTAAATATAGTTATCTCAATCGCAACGAGGAAGAAGATTCAAAAGAGTGTCATAAAAGTGTATCTGTGGAAGAATCAATAGCAAATAGTACGCTGACTACAAATGCAGGTGGAAGTGTGATATCTAATCTGATGAGACTACAATTTCAAAGAAAATATCTTAAAAAGAAAAAATCGAAAAAGAACAAGGTAAAGTTAAAGCTTCATATCATTTGAAAAACAGTGCTCATATTTATCATTCAAAGAATATGAGAGCATCTATGCCCGAAGTGTGGAATCAATTGGGAAAAACTAGAGAAAAAAAAGGCATTTTATCTAGACCTTCTAGTTGGCTACCCTCACTAGCTACAGATGATATTGTACCCACATTACAAAAGAGAAAATCAACTGCTGTTGCTGATATATCCCGGAGAACATCAATAGACAGTACATGTTCAACCGCATCTCAATTTGAGCCCCTTAACTCTTCAGAACGTCTTAACATTACTTTTAATATTGCTCATATATTACAAAGAAAGGAGTTTCTGCGGAAACTAGTGAAGGCATTGATGCTGTATGGAGCGCCTGCGCATAGATTAGAAAATATAATGAGGGAGGTTTCAAGTATATTATGTGTGGATGCCGAATATATATATTTACCAAATGTCATGTTTTTGACGTTTTTCGACCAGTGTACACATACAACCGAAACACACTTTATTCGATGTATTCAACTGTTTGATATGCAGAAGTTGGGAGAAATATTTCGAATAGAAAAGCTCTTAGCACATGGAGAGATTACATTAGAGAGAGCTTTGCTATATATAATTGAAGTAGAAGAGCAAGCACCTTTATATCCGACTTGGACAAACCCACTTATATATGCTATAGCCAGTTTTTGTGGTAGTATTATGTTTTACGGTGGTGACTTCAAAGAAGGAGGTCTTTCTGCAATATTAGCAAGTAAGTCTATCTAATATAAGTATATTAATTAAAAAATACTAACAACTAAAAAAACAAAAGTTTTCTTTGCGCTTTATGAGTTGATATCGGGACGTTTTGTAAGTTTTCACCCTATATGGGATATCACTATTTGTATATTTATAGGGTTTGCATCAAGAGGTATATATATCGTGTTTTTGACTTTTCAATTATTTACTATTTTTAACTTATTAGCCGTTGGAATATATGGTTTTTGTTTTACTCCTGTTGCTTTTGCTTCCTTTATCATTATATTGCCCGGGTATTCTATGACAATCTCGATAATAGAGTTAGTTTCTCGACAGCTTGTTAGTGGCGTTGTTAGAATGGTATACGCAATTGTTTATTCCTTTTTACTCGGGTATGGTATCGAAATGGGATCACAATTGCTTAATACGATTGATCATAATTCAGTTTCAAAACAAGGTATGAATAAGGCTTGTCAAGAAGCCAATTTAGCAAATACCTGCCATCCGACTGTATCGAAATGGTTCTACTTTTTAACTGTTCCTCTATTCGCCGTGACTTATTGTATTTTCTTGCGTGCAAGTTACAAAAGATGGGGAATTATGATTTCTGTGGCATCCTTGGGATTCTTAACAACACATGTCTTGGCGTGTTATGTTCATGCTCCAAGTCGAGTACTACAAGTATTACCCGCTTTTGTTGTTGGCCTTACAGGCAACATTATCAGTAAGACAACAGGACAAATGGCATTGGATGCTATGATATTAGGTGTAAGTGTCTAAAATAGTTTGAAGTGTTAAGTAACCTGTGTTTTATAAAAATAGATTTTGTATATGGTACCAGGTAGCTTAGGTAAAGTATATATCATTTCATCGCATTTACTTACAATAATAATAGGTTTAAAGGCGGCATTGGGTTTCTTTGTAAGAAATGGACAAGGTGAATTTGCGAACCAAGGTGCAGTGTTTGCATTAGGCATGATTGAAACCGCTATTGGTAAATAAGTTTGTCTTTGATATAATGTAACAACTGCTTATTTCTTTGCAAAAGGTATTTCCATAGGGCTGTTTGTTGCAACTCTCATAGTGTACCCTAAAGGAACTCAACACACACCACTCATGAATTTTTAAAAAAAAATACACAAAATACCGGTGGATTTTTCATGTTAGATCTGGTTGAATGTGATAAGCGTATATTCTTCTATTCAAATATATAATCTTAAGACTTGAAGTTAAAGCAGTAAAAGTTCTATCAAAGTTCACTCTTTTTATTCAAAATTTATTAAATACAGAAGGGAAAGAAAAGGAGGGAGGGTATTTTTGCAGTGCATGTATGTAGACTAGCTATACCAAACTTACATCATACCACCCATACCGCCCATACCACCCATGCCACCCATACCGCCCATGGGAGGCATAGCAGGAGCACCACCCTTAGCAGGAGCATCAGTAATCATACATTCTGTAGTGGTCAAAAGGGAAGCAACACCAGCAGCATCAATCAAAGCAGTACGAACAACCTTGGTAGGATCAACAATACCACGTTCAATCATGTCAGTGTATTCGTTTGTGGAAGCATCATAACCCCAGTTGATGTTATCGGGGTGGTCTTCCAAAAGTTTACCAGCAACAACAGAACCTTCTCCACCAGCATTATCAACAATGGTACGACAAGGGTTTTGAATGGCTTGACGGATGATACTGATACCGAGTTGTTGATCAAAGTTGGCACCCTTCAAAGTGTCAAGACTCTTGGCGGCCTTCAAAAGAGCAACACCACCACCAGGAACAATACCTTCTTCAACAGCAGCACGGGTAGCACACAAAGCGTCGTCAAATCTACAAGATTAAGGAAACTTAATTATACTGAATGCATCATATATAATTCTATTCTATACCTGTCCTTCTTTTCTCCTACTTCGACTTCAGAAGTACCACCAACCTTGATGACAGCAACACCACCAGAGAGCTTAGCAAGACGTTCTTGAAGCTTCTCCTTTTCGTATTCAGAAGTGCTAGCATCTTCAATGGCACCACGAATTTGTTCACAGCGCTGAGAAATGGAGTCCTTGCTACCAGCACCGTTTAAGATAATAGTGTCTTCCTTAGTGATAGAAACGGAACCAGTGGTACCAAACAATTCAGGGCTGGCCTTTTCCATCTTAACATCAAGCTCATCGTTAAAGACGACAGAGTTGGTCAAGATGCCAATATCACCCAAGATAGACTTACGGTTATCACCGAAACCGGGGGCCTTAACAGCAGCTACTTGAATTTGACCACGAAGCTTGTTCAAGATACATGCAGCAAGAGCCTCACCGTCAAGGTCTTCAGCAATGACCAAAAGAGGACGACGTTGAGTAGCGGCAGTTTCCATTGCGGGTAAAATGTCTTGAAGAAGAGAGATCTTCTTTTCAGACAACAAGATCAAGGGCTTCTCAAATTCAACCTTTTGGGTCTTAGTGTCGGTGATGAAGTAAGGGGAGATGAAACCACGGTCGAAGCGCATACCCTCAGTTACTTCCAATTCATCGTCGAGTGTCTTTCCTGCTTTAACAGTAATAACACCTTCCTTACCAACACGTTCCATGGCTTGAGCAATCATGTTACCAACATGTTTGTCACCATTGGCGGAAATGGTAGCAACCTATTTAAAAGAAAAGGATATTGTTAAATACGCGAATTATTGTTGTCATCACTTCAAAACCAACTTACTTGAGCTACTTCGTGAGGAGTAGTGATAACCTTGGTGTGAGACTTTAAAAAGTCAACAACAGTGTCAACGGCCAATTGAGCACCACGGCGGAGATCCATGGGGTTGCAACCAGCAGCAACGTTTTTAACACCTTCGGTGAAGATAGCACGAGTCAAAACAGTAGCAGTGGTAGTACCATCACCGGCAACTTCGTTTGTTTTGTTGGCAACATCTTGAACAAGTCTATTTATTTATATGTTACTTTTAGTAAGCTATTGCTCATCCATATTTCTCTTGTTTTTACCTGGCACCCAAGTTTTCAAACTTGTCTTCCAAAACAATAGACTTGGCGACGGTAACACCATCCTTGGTAATCTTGGGGGATCCGTAAGGTTGTTCAATCAAAACGTTGCGACCCTTGGGACCGAGAGTGACAGCTACGGATTTAGCCAAAATGTCAACACCTTTCAAGAGACCAGCACGACCTTCAACACCAAACTTGATATCCTTGTGAGAAGAATAAAGACGACGAAGAACACCAGTAGAGGATTGTTGACGAAGAGCTTTGGTTGCCAAGCGATTCATTTCAAAAGTTGTAGAGGGAAAAAAAAACAAAAGGGGAAGGGGGGTAGGAATACAATCTAAATCCCCTCCCCGGACTGCTGCAGGACTTGAAAATGGTGGCTTAGGTTTTACAAGAAGGTTTCTCTTTCGCAATTATTATTCTCTATCAACTATCATGATAAAAAAAATAAAAAAAGCCTTTGTAGAAGATTACACGGTTGTACATCAAGAGATTCAGAGGTTATGTGATTTGGATTTTTTATATGTGCAAAGATTTTCTGTGTTTGTGCAATCTATTTCAGAAAATGGTGTGTTGGCTAACAAATAGAAGCTCTAGATGAGAGGTGAAAATGTTCACCTTATTGTATAGTTTGGGCTGACAAGTTCAAAATAAGCTTCAAAAATTGAATGCTTTATAGCTCCAATACGTTTATATATATATATATATATATTACATGCTGCAAACAAAGGTTTTCCATAAGCTATGAAATAAAATACTTTATTTAATTAAGGACAGAATCCCTGAAGGTCCTAAAAATAGGCATTATTACAAGCATACGATATTCTTGTAGTTAGAGTTTCCTACTTCAATAGCATTTCTCTTTTCATCTTGCTTTTGACCATAGATCAAACTATTAAATCGGAATTGAGCTCGACAGTCAAACACATTGATGAGTTTGTTGTTATTGAATCAATCATTTGCATCTTTTTACTTTTTATTGCCTAAGCACATGTTCGAAGTCCAAGGTATCTGTAGTTAAGCCGGTATAATCCAAACATGCAAAACAGATGTCTTTTTTGTCTGATAAAAATCTTAAAGAGTAAAGATGTTTGCTTGCCAGCATTAATTCTTACTTTCCCATCTGCATAATATTTAAAACGATTGTCAAGTAATACTTTCTTGTTGTTTTTTTTTTTTTGTAATTTTTTTTTGTAAGGAGACGAAGCCCGGATTTATTTAGTATGGAATAAGTCACACCATAGTTGTTTTTGTGATTGTTTTTGTTTTGGTATTAGTAGGCAAGATTTAAGCGTTGAACTTGACGTATGGAAGTGGGAAAGGAGATTCACCATTTTTGAAGAGAGATTCTTGTATGGAATTGTTGATGAGTAGGTTGGCTTGAGTAATTGTAGAGGATACATCGAACAATACAGCATCAAAAACCAACCACCAGTGGGCTCGCCAGAGCGCTAGAAGAGAAGAACTAAATACAATTTCTTGTTCGAGGCCAAAACTCGGTTTGATACGGGGAAATGAAAGATAGGAGAGAGCTTGAGTGAGACGATAAGTGTCAAAATAGTTTTGAAAGTATTGCGTCCAAATAGAAGACCAGAATGGGGTTTTATGAGGTCGGAGGAAAATAAAGTGTTCTATAGTTTCGGGCTGACCACAAAAGAGACAAGCATTGTCTGGGACAGAAGACAAATTAATGTGATGAAGAAAAACACGACAAGGGATTTTTGCTTGAAGAAGGCGATACCAGACATTACGTGCAGAGTGGACAATTGGGAAAGACCAGAAGAATTTCCAGGAGATAGAGATGTACTGTTTTTGAGCAATGGGGCAATAAAAAGACGACGATAATAGTGAGAATCTAGCGGACAGCGAGACACGGGCGGATGGTTGATGGCTTGGATACCAGACGGAGGCAGACCCAAGAGAGTATCAACAAAAGGAGTGACATCCACACAAGTGTGTGAAACAGGAGTAAATTCTGGAAAATCGAGAGCGGCACTAGCGGTGGATGGAAAGGTGCGCAGGAAGAATGGAGCTAAGTCAACTTGAGAAACAGAAACCATATAGAGGAATTTCTTGCTAAGGATGGGATAATAGGTCATTTCAGAACGGAGACGAGCACGAACGAGAGTCGCATCGCCATCTATAGTAATGAAAGCATTAGAACCCCTTAGTTTACGAAAAGATTTTGGAACCACATTAGAGACAGAGTTTAATGTGAGAGCCATAACAGGCAGAGACAAGACAGTAGCAGGATTGATGACCACGTGAGACCAATTTTGAGGCAAACTATCAATAGCTGAGAACAATAGCGATAAAGATGGTTGAGGTTGACACAAGAGAGAGCTACGAAGATCCGGAAAAAGGAAAGGCAAACGGAAATCCCAATCTATAGGTTTGACCGAGGGCGGACATGAGTGAAGCAGAAAAAAATGAGCCAAGCGTGGGAGCACAATAGAACGGCGCAAGGCGTGGAGAGGACTAGATGAGCGATGGGTTGGTTGAAGAAGTGGGATCAGCCATCGAATTTGTAGAGCACGTTGTTGTACAGAGAGATTTAGAATACCTAAACCGCCGGATTTACGCGGTAGGCACATAGTTTCAAAGCTAAGCCGAGGAAAAATCCCAGAAGTAAGAAACTTGGAAACACATGATTGAAGCTGATTAAGAAAGGATGATGAAGTGGATGTTACTCGAAGAACGTGCCATAATGTGGATAGGATCAATGTGTTGACCACAGTTGCACGGCCGCGGACAGAAAGAGAGCGTTGAGCGTGAATATTACAAGCGGTAGAGATTTTGGTCAGCAGTTGGGTTAGGAAGGAGTCGCGTTGAGTAACTGAGCTGTAAAGAGGGAAGCCCAAATAAATGATAGAATTTGGAGATGTATGATCGTGCCAGGACCGAATATCCTTAGTTTGTAAGTGAGGACGCTAAGTCTGCATAAATAGAGCTGGATCCTGACAGAGATATGACTTGTGTCTTAGAACGGTTGAGCGGAGAGTTTGAGGCGCGAGAATATATAACAAACCGCTCCAAAAGACGGTTTAAGTCACTAGAGTCCTTTAGGAGACATATAGAATCGTTAGTATATACCACAAGCTTTATAGGCGATGAGACAGAGGGTAGTATGTTGGGTGGTAAAGAGACTATTAGAAGGGATGCCCCTTGAGGCAAAGAGTCTTGTAACACACTCCGAAGAAATGGTTCGAAAGCGAGGTTAAAAAGAACCAGAGATAGGGGATCGCCTTGCCTGAGGCCACGTTGCTGGGAAACAGGAGATGAGAAAAAGTCATTGACATTTATCCGAAGACGAATTCCAAAGAACAGGTTACAAATAGAGGTGACAAAGGCTGTAGGGATTCCTATGCGGACCAAAACTTGACGGAGATAGTCGGGATGTACTCTGTCATACGCCTTTTCTTGATCCAGTAGAAGTCCAACAGCCGAAGATTTTATGTGGGAGCAATGGTCCATGATTAGTTTCATTAGTAAACCGTTATCGGCGATAAAGCGGCCACGCATAAAACCCGTTTGATAAGGTGTAATTAAATTGGAGACAGCTGGGAGGAGCCTAGCATTTAGTAGACGAGTGTAGACTTTGGCGTCGGTATTGATCAGAGAAATAGGGCGCCAATTCCGAAGATCAGATATGTCGCCTTTCTTTGGTAGTAGTGAGACGCGAGTATCACTCCAGGAAGGAGGATATACACCAATAGTAAGGGCATCGTTAAGAACTTGTAAAAAGACAGATTGGCAGGCAGGAACATCGAAGAGAACAGCCAAAAATGTATAAGGTAAACCATCTGAGCCGGGGCTACTCTGGCTGGGACAACGACGGACAGCTTCGGTAATATCTTCTAATGTAAACGGACGAACTAGGTTGGATTTAGATGTATTGGATATGCAAAATTCAGGTGGGAGTAATGAGAACAGTTGGTCTATGGCAACTGAGTTAATGGGATCAGTCGTATACAGAGAAGAGTAAAACGAAGTCGCTGCTTGAAGCATGTCATCTTTGGTATAGCACAACGCAGAAGTCACTGGGTGGCGTAAGCATGATATGTTCTTTTGACGTGCATTGTGTTGGACGGTGCGTTTGAGATAGCTTGCAGAATTTTCTCCCTTTTCACGCCAACGTATACTAGTACGAAGAGCAAGGGTATCGTTATGGTATTGCTGTATAGATGAGAGTTGATTATCAACGATGCGAAGTTGAAGTAAAAGGTCTGAAGAAGGTAGATGGTTGAAGGCCAGTTGAGTAAGGATTCCACTGCGTTTCTTTTGGAGGAGCTGTTCACCTTGTTGAAGATTGAAAGCTTTATGTCTGGAATAACAGAGAGCAGTTTCTTTTGTTTTTTTTTTTATTCGTTCCCACTTACACTGAGCAGTCATTTCAGAAGAGAATTGACGGAACAGGGATTCGATGTTAGACACCAGAAGAGTCATCCCTAGTGAGACTAGGATGAGCACGTCATAAGCCGGAAACAGTTTGAGGGACACTGTTCTTAAGAGGGAGATCAAATTTGACCTGCAAAAGGCAATGGTCTGTCATGAAGGTTGGATGTAAACAATAGAAGAAGAGAATTTGAAAGGAGCGAGATCGGTAGATGCAAAGATGTAATCTAGACAAGAACTACCAGTACCACGATGGAAGGTGTTGGCGTAGGCATCACCAGGAGAGGATATACAGTCCACGAAAGACTTACTCACGGATTGGAGCCATTCATAAGGAGCGCGTCCCGAAATTTGAACAGGAAAGATAGCGTACGAGTAATTCCAATCGCCCAGAACGATTTGGTTGGTAGGGTCGAGCTGGAAGAATGAATGCAAATTAGTGGCTAGGCCGCGAAAGAAAACGAGACGATCTGAACGGGTAGCGGGGGCATAGATAATAGTAATAGTAATCGGGGTAAAGTAATTCGATTTATGAGATACAGTGGTTGAAATAATTCGACAGCATGTTATTAATAAATGAGTTAGATGTTGGTTATTAGCATGTCGACCTGAGATGCTAGGGTTGTTTAGGTGTGGCCGATTGGAGGGTCGGCGGAGTTTTTTCCGGATTTATTTTAGGGGAAAGAACCATGATACTTTCTTGTTTAACTTTTCAGTCATAGAATACAACTCGATTTTTTCAGAACAAAAATATATGATTACGATTGGCAGATATGCCTTTACATAAGAAAACCTTACGATATCCCAGATTGCTGGGCTTCAAAATAGCCACAGACTTCGCCACAGTTGTGAAAAGCAAATTGCATGACGGAGGTTCCACATGAAATCTTTGGTGTACAATATCCAGAGATTGGAAAGAATTGAATCAAAACTTATTCGAAAACGAGTAAACTTGATTGTAAGGCTTCATGACTTTTAAAATATCCGTGTTTTGCTTTCAAATACGATAAGCAAAGGGCTGTACTTTTTTTCTTTTTCTTTTTTCTTTTTACCAGCAAGAATATATTTCTCAACTTAAATTTACGTAAGTTGTAAAAGACCAAAATTTCCCTAGTAACAATACCGAAAAGAAAAAGAAAAACCATCCAACTGAGAACAAGGCGTAAATAAATTCTAAAGATATACACGTGTGGCAAGCCAACTCAATAAGGTTCTTTTTCATCCTTGTCTTTGTTTCTTGTATTAGCGCCAAAGTTATCAGCCTTGTCCATTTTTCTACACAAATTATAAAAAAAAAAAAAATACATGTCTATAAATACGTATGCAAGGCATATTTGGCAATTTTCGACACTCAGTTTAATCGTTTATGTGAAAGCGTTGAGAGAAAGTTAATAAGAGTAGTTATACAATGCTTATTTTCAAAGGAAAAGCAGTGTTCTGTTTGAAAGATTGTGAAATGGAAATAAATTAAGGAACTCTTTTGTTTAAATTCGGAGTAAATAATGGTGATAAATAAGGAAACAAAAGTTTATTTCCCCGAGTGCTTTCATTCTTTTTCTTTCTTTCTATTATAAAAAAAAAAATGGAACATGGTTCTATAGAAGACCCATCCGTATCTTCAGCAATTCAATTAGAAAAAAATGGAAATATAAAAGTAAATAGAAAAATACATTTTATCGTATGCAACTTTTCACCTTTATATATATATATATATATTAGGACGCTTATTTCTCTTTTATTTCATCAAGTCAAAAAGCAGTTCAATCCTTGACAGAAATCAAATTTGTACATTCATGTAAATAATTATTAGTAAATGAAGAATCTCGGACAAATAATTGTTATCTTTTAGCTATTGTATCTAGCCCAAAACATTATATCGCTCTTCTTTCGACACTAAAAATTTGCTTAAGCCATTTGGAACATATAATCGAAACCCATTCACCAAAAACAATACCCAAACAAACCACCGGTGACTCAAAAGGCCATCCCCCGCCTTTACCACCAAAGCCAAAGATACAAAGACCTCTTGTACCACCCAAGCCTGCTCGTGTTTCAACAGCAATACTTGCAGAGAAAAAGGAAAATGTAATAAACGGTAAAAAAGAAAAAAAGAAAAAAAGAAAAAGAAAAAGAAAATTTGTAGATGGAAGAAGAGAATGTGTCAATAATTCTCTTATACAACTCATAATAGAAAAAGTTTCCGAAAGCCCTGTAGCAATTAAGCCACGAGTGAATTTCACTGTCAACAATAGCAGACCCATAAGTTTGCCAATATCTCATCTACCACAACAACCTAAGACCAGTTTGTATAACATCAGACCTCAAACAGACTATTTTTCTGTAAACGGCGCAATGGCTGTTGTAGCAGAAGGGGAAGTAGATCCAAATTATCTTGTGCCGGCACAAACAAATGCAGGAGATAGTCTTACACCGGCTATTGTCTCTTCTATGAATACAGACCATGTCCCACTTATTCCAGCACCACCTTTACTTACCGTTCATCGCGATTTACAGGATAAATTAAATGACTTGGATGAAAATATTAAAAATTGTCGAATGCGAAAACAAGGGCTTATTGAAGGAACATCGTCTCTATTGGAGAGTATGACAGAAGAGGGTTTGGACCAGATGATCGAACAGTATCTTCGTGTAACCGCAGATATTAAAGCAACTTTAAATGGCGTAAGAACTATCTACATGAGCGCTGCCACTATACCCACTGTTCTTCAATTCGGTGCTCACGTTATTGCTTATCAATTAGCATTGATCGAGTCTTCTATATTTAATACAATCCCACCTCACGCCTTGCTTCAGCACTCATCCAAAAACCCCCACTCTCGCATTGTAGCATCCACTGATTTCTTCAATTATATCACACGCTGTATAGAACATTCCATACTATTGCCACAAGAAGCATCGGCCAGAGCACAGTTGATTCACTACTGGATAAAAGTAGCTTCTCGGTCTTTAGATATCAATAACTATCAAACACTGAAAGCAATTGTATCTGCATTAAATACACCTCCTGTTCAACGACTTAAAAGAACCTGGTCTTATATACCCAAAAGAAGCTTAGTCAAACTCGAGGCCTTGAATGATTTGATGTCTGAAGCAAACAACTATGGGAATTACCGTGAACATATGGGCATGGTTAGCACTACAGTAGTCCACGGAAAGAGCGTTCAGATGATCCGCGATGAGCATTTTTCAAGGCCCACAGTTCCTTTCTTGGGCACCTTTATTCACGACATTACCTATCTTTTGGCTGCCTTTAAATCAAACCCTGCAACCATGAATGGCTCACCGGAACAAGAACCCAGAATATACGAAGTTCTGAACACAGTAAACAGATTTCAAACAGGACCCAGATATACACCTTCTTTACCTGTTTCATTACTAAAGTCATCGCAGAAGCATCATTTTAGACCAGCGATATCTAATGTATTACATCGTGGAGCCTCTCGTATTCAACGTATGAGTGGTGGAAATATCTTTGGTTTTGATTCTAATAACAACAACACCGGCAATAACAGCAACGGCGTTGTAATCAACAATGCTTCTAACTTGAGTATGATTAGCGATAAAGAAGGTGAAGAAGAAGATAGTAATCTTGAAGAGCAGCAAAAGATGGCCACCCAATACATCTTGATGAGGTCTTGGGTGAGTCAAAATACCGTGGATGAGTTAAGTATACTACGTGAGCCACCTCAAATGAAATCGAACAGCATGCAAAGCTCACGTAGTAGTATAAATAGTACTTCTGCTAATATCAATCGCACCAGTTCTGTGTTTAATAGCTCCAGCAATATACGATTTAGTACAGGATCTACAGCATTCAGTCCAATACGTACATCTGATAATCGGCCAGCAAGTGTAGATAGCTATACATAACATTGTCCCCCTCCCTTTTTTTTTATCTTTCCCCTTTTATGTAGTTATGGTGACCAGAAAAGTAGATCTTTCCTGTGTAATAAAATGCATCAATACACCGTCATGGTCTGACAAGAAAAAAAAAAGGGTAATTGACAATAATCTGGCTGGATCCAAAAAAAAAAAAAAAAAAAAAAAAAATTCTGAGGATTGGACTTGCTTTCTCTTCTTACTTTCAGCAAGTATGACTGATATTGTAGACGACAACGTATTTGCCTTTCAGTTTGATGACGATCTTTTTACAGCAAGTAAAGAGAAACAACAAATCACTATAACCGATGTTGACTATCAGGCAAAGATCGAAACTGATGGTGTAAGATTCTTTTTTTTTTTTTTTTTTTTCTTTGCGATCTCTCAATTTATATATACATTAGTGGTTCCACACAGATAGATCCATAGATGAGTTGATGCTTGAAACACATGGACCCAACCAATTGAAAAGTTCAATTGAGCATAATTATTTATACAAAAAATACGACCGAGCTTTAGATCAGTGTCTTGAATTCATTAGAGTGGCAGATACTAATGATCAATGCAAAGTAAATGGAACAAAAGAAGTAACAGAAATAGCCATGCATTGTGCTGCTAAACTCAAAAAACTTGATCTATTAAAAAAGTTGTTGAACGAAAAACAGGTAAATCTACATGTCCTAGTTCAACTTTTAATTATCTCCAGTTTACAATGGATACTGGTTTGATGCTAGCGAGAGGGAAGTTTTTATCGCTAGTGGGCCAATACAAGGAAGCGATGCATATATTTGTAGTATATCATAAAGAGAGAAAGCTGGACTACAAAGTGTGGGTTCAAATGGCAGATATATTTATGGAAACAGCCGAGATAGACGAAAACGTCAATGTAGAGGAAATGAGATACCACCTAGCGAACCTTTCCGTTATCCGTGCTTTGCACATTTATACAAATTCAAGGTGGAAAAACAACGTAGGCTTTGTAAAGGAGAGATTCGAAAAAGAATTGAAAGTGCTAGAAAGCAAGTTAGTGTCAACAAAAGGAAACGCAGATAAATTTGTAGAGTGGATGGCTGATGAAAATAAGAACGTCCAGACAGCAGGACTGAGCGAATTTGATTGGGAAGACATTGTTTGGATATACAAAGATTGGATCCTTAGACAGGATCTTGAGATAGAAGATGAAGGTGCAATAAAAGCAGCTAAAGAACTTTAGTTTTTATTATTGTACGAAAAATAAATATTAGGCATCATTGGATTCCTGGGCTTCTTCATTCTTATCATTTGCTTCTATGCAGTATGTGTAAGTATGTGCTTTACGCATTTTTTTTTTTTTTACCTTCTTGAAGATCCGATGTCCACAAAGTCAAGTTGTCCCTTAACAATTGCATAATCAAAGTTGAATCCTTGTAAGATTCTTCGCTCAAAGTATCGAGTTCAGCAATGGCATCATCAAAGGCTTGTTTGGCCAAATGACAAGCGCGATCAGGTGAGTTCAAGATTTCGTAATAAAACACTGAGAAGTTTAAGGCAAGTCCGAGACGAATAGGATGAGTCGTAGCCAATTCAACTTGAGCTACGTCGGTAGCTGATTTGTAAGACTCATGAGCGTCATTCGCAGCATTCTTGCGAGCTTCACCCGTGGCGTATTCAGCAACATAACGATGATAGTCACCTTTCCTACAAAACAGTATTTGTGTTTAGACCCTCTTGACGAGGCTTTGTCTTTCTCACTTACATCTTGTAGTAAAAGACCTTGGCTTCTCCGTCGTTAGCCGTAGGGATCAAGTTTTCAGACAAAAGAGCCAAGATATCAGCACATACTTCATAAAGCTCATTTTCAATTTTGTTTCTGTATTCCTTGATTTTGGTTACTTGGGCCTCGTGGCCTTTGCTTTCTTCTTTTTGCTCAATAGATGAAACAATTCTCCATGAAGCACGACGAGCACCAATCACATTTTTAAAAGCAACGGATAACAGATTACGTTCTTCGACTGTCAAATCGACACCCAACTTAAAAAAAATAAATAAAACAAGTTCAATCTTTGTGATGTTACCTTGGCAACTTCTTTCATGAAAGTAACCATTTCTGTATATTGTAATTAGTATTTACATCATAGACACTTGACATTGCAACTTACCATCATAACGTTCTGCTTGTTCAGCAATCTTTGCCATGTAAACCTTTTAAAATAATATACGTTAGTCACATTACTTTTCTCATCTGTACAAGAAACATTACTTTGTCTCCACGTTCCTATCAAAATAGAGGTTTAGTTTACAGCAAATGGTAATAAGATGTTTTGACTCACAGCAGCCATTGTTAATATATTTATTTGTTTTTCGTTTGGAATAAAGAAGAAGAAAAAAACAAAAAGTGCAGCACCATCCAAATGATTGGAGAACAGTAAAACGCTGAGATAAACACTCCGCTTCTTTCTCTGTGACTTGGAAGTCTTAGGCCACGTCTTGAGTTGGGAGAGAAGTTGCTGTTTTTGGAAATTATCATTGACTCGGGTTCATACATGAAGCCTATTAAGGATAGTTGTCGTACCCAAAGTACGAAATTGTCCAAAAAAGAATGAGCAACATGTGCATCAATATACTCATGCACTTGGTTTCGAAGCATGTTTTTTTTTTATAGGTTCGCTTACTTGGACGGCCCTTTTTTTTTATCCTGTCCTCAGGCGAAATTTTGGGGGATACGACGCGCTTTTTTTTCTTTTGCTAGTTTGTGGCTCTGTATTTAGCACAGGGGTAATTTGATATTGTTATTCATATGGTAAATAAGAAAGTGAGTGCCAGGTGACCGATGCGGATCTTAAGGTCTAGGTAGCCTAAAATCATCTCTCTAAAATGAGCAAGTCCTAGTAAGAGGGCGATAGTTTCTCGTTGGTCGATAGAAAAGTAAAAGTTTATTACTTGTATCAAGTTAATATTGCTTACTTGAAACTTCCTGCCGGAACTGAAGTGTTGAAATTTAGGTGGTGCAGTTGACCTCAAATTAGAGAAGACGTTGGCAAGTTTCAGTACAGGTTCTGTGACACTAAAATCAAAGAACTTCGTTAGTGTGTATTGTTTCTCTTCATAACAAATAAAATACAGGTGTGCTACACGTTTGAAAGATAATTTTGCATCAAGATTATGGCTTTGATCCTTTTTTTTTATAGACATTTGCTGTCGATACAGGGCTACTCAATTTTTAGCAATTGTTTGTTACCTCGCTGTTCTTTCTAAAAAATTTTATGGTATCGACTTTATCGTTGACTACAAATGTATTTTCGAGCTTTGTAATCAATACTATTAGGGCCATCCATTCGTTCATATAGCCTTTACTTTTTAGTAAGACATTAATAACATCTTCTTTTCCCATAGTCCTATTATATGTGTTGATTGACAGTACTGATGTTTTTATAAATTTCACCCAAGGTGAAATAGTCGCGTATGTTTGATCTTTCATCATCCTTCTTCGGATCATATCATGATCCCCATCTAAAAGTGACAGCAAGAACGCAAGGTATTTACTTTTGTGGCGTTCTATAATACTTACATAAAAGTGTATTTTCTAGTGCTGATTCCTAGGCGCATCTGTACTTATTTGATTCAATTCAATTATTGACGGGTACAAATAATAATGTAGAGGGTGTATTAAATTGAACGATGGGAAATCGCCATACCGGCAAACATAAATTTGTACCTTTCTATTTTCAACTTTTTTCCAAGCATTCTTTGTATTTTTTTTGCGATTTTTTAGAGAAAAGGATACAGACAGCTTATCCTCTTAAAGTATTACACTATTATTATGGAGCATTCAAATTTTTCTTAAAAATAATCTTCTCTATTGGTCTTAATTTTAAACTCAAATAGAGACCTATTCTTCACTTTAGTGACGATCTGGTCCGAAAGGGTACAAAAAGCGAAAGTAGTACACCTAAAATTAACTCTTTTTTCTACGACTTTTATATCAGAACATTTCTTCATAATTTGAGAACATTCGAGTCTGCGCATCACATTAGCTCAAAGGAGACTAGCACCGACATTGGAAAGTTGATATCGGACTTCTTGTGTAACAGTTGAACACATGAATATTCAATCCCCGTGACTAAATGTAATTCAGTGTAACTGATCCTTGGTTAATCTGTTTTTGCCCAACAAAGAATAGTTACACTTTTTTTTTTTTTTTTTTTTCTTTTACCACTTTCTTCCCCTTCCGCTTTTTTGAGAGAAATCTCCTTTTTCCCCCCAAAAAAAATCTTTCTGTTTTACTTCTCTCCTTTATAATATTATTTTCTTTTTTAAAAATCACTGAATGAGCAACTACAATTCGAGATATACAATCAGTAGGGATAGACTAGCTGATCTCAGAGTAAAAAAAAAAAAAAAATAAGAACAAAAAGAAACAAACTGTTTACTAAAATATGGTTTATATAGGATGCTTCAGACAGGTTTGATACCCCCTTACAAATCAAATAAATCTTTGATATACTTATATACAATTTAGTACGGATGCATTTGGTCCTACAAGGGCGCCTGGCAGACAAACACAGTTTGCAAACAACGATGAACGCCAAGAATCTTCATATGAAATGGAAACAAGAAATACAAACCAAGTAGCACCAGCAGCACATGCTGATATTTCTACTATGGATGGATATTTATCCGAGGTTAGATTTATAAAGAATATTCACATAAAAAGATGTTTTCCCCCTTAAACTTTTGTCATAGATTGATGAAATATCTACTTCTATCAAAGCTGTGAATCAAAACATTGACCTTATTAATGAGTTGCATGATTCGTCTTTAGTGAGCATCAATGAAAAACAATGGAAGCAAACATCAAAGCAATTATCTCAGTTTGTCAATGAAACTTCTACAATGAATACACACATTAAAAATAGAATAAAAGCTCTAGAAGCCAACAATGTAGCACATACGAAGAATTCTGATTTAAATATTCGGAAAGCTCAGGTAAAAAAAAAAAAAAAAAAAAAAAAAAAAAAAGAATTACTTGGCAAATTTTTAATGTTATAATAGGTGGCTCGGGTCAAAAAAGAATTTCTTAATTGTATTCAAAGATACCGAGATGTTGAAGCCAATTTTAACCAAAAGTATCGTCAACGTGTTGAAAGACAAATCAGAATTGGTGAGATTAATGACTCTGTTATGGGTTTTTAATGTAAATATATATAGTTAAGCAAGATGTGACTGAAGAAGAATTGGATGCCATTATCGAGTCAGACCAACAAAACCAGATATTTGCTCAAAGTGTAAACATTTCAATCTAAAAACCATGTTGTATTTATTTTTTATGTACACAGTTGATGCAAAACAGTCGTTCTGGTCAAGCCAAGGCTGTCTTGTCAGAAGTACAGACTAGACATGACGATATCAAGCGAATTCAAAAGACAATTATGGAATTGGCTCAATTGTTTGAAGATATGCAAATGATGGTTGAAGATCAAGGAAAAACTTTAGACCAAGTAGAAGAACATGCAATCAATACAAGTGGTGATATTGAACAAGGTGTTAACCACATCAGTAAAGCCATTGTTTTAGCAAGGTCTACTCGTGCTGTAAATTGATATGTACTCCATCCAAATTCAATTTGATTAACTTCTTTGGAAATAGAAAAAATGGTGTTGCTTTTTCATTACCATTATTCTTGCTGTAGTTATTGCTATTCTTGTCTGGTGGTTCGCTTTTGATCATCCTGTAAGGGCCATAAAGTTACTTGTTATGATGTATACTAATTCCTTCTTAGGGTGTTGGAGACAAAAACAACAACTAGATGATTTACTCTTGTTGCCATAGCTACTATACTATTATATTTTTCTAATGTTACTGCCACAATTATTATAAAAAAATTTATTCGTTATTCATTGTCTATAATCATTGCAGATGAGGTATCTCCTTCTGCCTCTTCAATGTCAAAATCATGTACTTCCATCACCGTTTTCCCTTCCTCGGAGTTTAGTGAACGTCTACGTTGCATTAAAACAACAGCTTTTGTATCTGTAAACTGGATTTTCCACACAGTTTTCGCAGGTAGTGTAAAGTTTCTAATGAGCCGCCCTTGCTTGATATCCCATAATTTAATTCTCCCATCATTACCAGCACTCATCATACGTCTATCATCAAATTGAAGACAAGTTACCGAGTTATCATGTGCTGAGATTTGCTGAATACATTCAAAATGTTGAAGATCCCAAACACGTAAGCAGCCATCCGATCCTCCACTGACCAAGGTGTTTCCTGAAAGTTGTAATTGACCCACTAAAGAGGTATGGCCATGTAAAGTGGCTAGGCACTGTCCTGTTTCGGCTGACCACACTCTAATGTTAGAGTCAAGTGATCCAGTAACTACTTTGTGCCCATCAAAGGCTATAGCATAGATTTGTGTATAATGGCCAGCCAATACATGGAGACATCTTCCGGTACGCATATCCCATATTCTTGCTGTATAATCGTAGGATCCAGATACAACCGTGTTACCGTGGATTTCCATACATCGAACACTGGCTTGGTGACCAAGTAGCACATGTAGTAGCACACCTCGTTGAATGTCCCATATTCTCATAGTAGTGTCTCTTGACCCGGTTACTGCGATTCTTTTATCTTTCATTTTGAGACATCTCACAGTTGAGTTGTGGCCACGGAGGATGTGTTGTAATTCGCCTGTATCCAAGTTCCAAACTCTGACATCCCTACATTTGATAAAAAGGTATTAAAAAACAAAAATGACAGTAAAATTAAGTTACCTGTCGCATCCACCCGTAACAAGGATACGTTCTGGGTCATGTTTCTCACCACCCTTGAATTGTAATGCCCATACACCACCTTCATGGCCCCGCAAAGTCCGCACCTTTTCAGCGGTGTTTGTATCAAAGACTTCAATTCTGTGATTATCGCAACCGACAACAATAAATTTTTCATCATATTGTAAAGAAGTCACTAATCCTTCACCAAATCCTTCTTCAACTGCTCTCACCTTCCCGCCTTGAGCCCAAGCAGAGGCAACATTATACTTGTGTCTAAAATAGTTTCGGTAAGAAAAGTTTTGGCGCTGACTTGGTGGCTGCAAAAGTTCTCCGCCGCATATGCTCGAATTACGTCGGCGATATTGGTGTTTCATACAGAGTGCCTTCCACGTCGCCTCATCTTTCAATAGAGAATTCCATAAAGTAGACACGCAAGCAGCCCGAGCCAATGTCTTTGGGTCATCAATAAATGTAAGAATATGAAGCGATATCTCGATAGGTAGTTCTTTCAAAAAATCAATCTTTAGTCGGGGTGCTATAAGATCATTCAGATACGTTAATTGGCTATTATCACAGCTGTTAATTATCTCTGCTAATAAAAATTGCTTTTGTTGTGAAGGAAGCTGTTGAAAGGCATGCTTGAGCTCTCGCAAACGATTTAGCTGATCTTCGTCTATGTCTGAATATCCACTTATGTCACTAAAAGAAGTTCGCAATCTTCTTGTGGGTCGGTTGTGCAGATTGTTATAAAGACTATAGGCTGTTGGAATTGACAAGTTGGCGGCAGAAGAAGAGGAAGCGAATGCAAAGCTAGGAGGAGTAGCTGGTGGTGATATATCTTCGTGCAAGTAGTTATCCATGGTCTGAATAGAAAGAAAAGCGGAAGAGAGATTTTTTTTAATAAAAAAAAAAAAGACATTAAAAGGGTATAAACTCGATTGATTATAAAATAAGCCACTGTATTGGTTCATTTTTAAAAGCACCACACTTTATAAATGCTCTCCGCCTTAATTAGCTTCTTAAAGGGAATTGCTCTTTACTCGAGCTTAATTTCCTTTGAAAATTAATAAAATTGCATGCATAATTTCCAATTTTTTGAACAAAAAAAAGGCCTCTTTTTTCTTTACCCATTGCATTATTGTCAAGTTCTGTTCCATGTATTTCGGAGTATAAATTCATAACACTTCCTAAAGCATGTTCAACATGTGTAAAAAGAGTATTTCATCAACACAATTTTAAAAGCGCAAGACTATGATAGACGAGCAAAAAGGTAAGTGTACTATTAAATAATTACCGCAAGCAGAAACATGTTCTTAGACTTAATTTGGTGATTGCGCCATCGATACAAATGGCCGAGGATTTCAATAGACAAAGGTATTTGGTATAAAAGTACAGGAAGAGATTGCTCAGTTGTTTTGCTAAAAAATACTCCACTCGTCTTTTTGGTAGTGAATATATACCAAAGCGCACCTACCATTTCTTCTCAAATAACCACTTTAAGCATTTTTTTCTGTATGTCAGAAGTACGTATTTCGTTACCAGTCTAGCCTATTTCTAAAAACAAAAACTTCGTCTGTATCGTAGACATAATTTCCAGTTTTTCACCATAAGAGATATCACACGAAATCCTTGAAGAAGGAGCATCACATCCTACTAATTTATCATGTTTTTACAGCATATGCATTTAACCGTCTACGGATTCTCTAATATTTGCCCTTTAACATAAACCGTCCAAAGAACTCAAGTTGATGCAACTGAAAAACTTTGACTAACTGTTATATCAGAAATACAACTGTGAGTTTATTTGTGTTCAATCTCAGATTTTGGAAACTTTGTCCTTGGTTGGCTCATAAAATTTTTTTTAATTTTTTTCTTCAGTTAATCAAAATGGCAACACCTCGTCAAAAGAGAGCAAGAAGAAGCACAAACAAAAATACAAGAAGAACTGCAGACAGGCATAAAAAGAGAGTGACAATCAAAGTAAGAATCTAAATAAAAATAAAATGATTTTGGATCTAATCAATGATCTACTTCAGGGAAATTCTATTATCAAAGCCAACTGGGACAAGAAGTTGACATTAAGACAAAAGTGTGTTTGATATTTTAAAGTAAAAAAAAAAAAAGTCAATAATGACCGTTTGTTTATAGCTATGAAAAATTGGGTTTATTGACTTCGTTAAATGGTCAAACTGGAGGAAAAGAAAAGAACATGCCCGATCAACCAGTACAACAAATGGAGACAGACGAGCCTATTGATCTCAAGGAATTGACAGAAGAAGATGTTGAAAAATTGAAAAAAACACTGGGTCCAGGAGAAGGTATTATCCAGCGTGATGATGAAGGCAACGTTGTACGAGTGATAGTGGGAGAAGCAAAGAGTCATGATGAAATTTTGGACGCTGAAGTAGCACCTGTTGAAGCCAAGACAGATGTTGTTAGACAACTTGAAGAACAAGCCGCAAATGGTTTCCGCCGTGAAAAGTATCAGTCAGAATATGAAACAAGCTGGATCGAAAAGTTAATTGAAAAGCATGGAGACGATTATAAAGCCATGTTTTGGGATAAAGAACTTAATACAAACCAACTTACAGCCACACAATTGAAAAAGAAGTGTCAAAAACATATTGCAAAGCAATAAACATTTAGATTAATTTTTTTATGTTAAACATTAAAACCAACACCATCCACTACCCTCCTATGTTCAATTTCATGTTCTGCACTATAATCCAAGTGAACAAAGGCTCTTTCTACATTTTCCATTAACTCGAGTGCGTCTTGTAATGCCTCTCCAATGTCGTGCGCTTCTCTCAATGGACAATCAGGTGGTAAAATAATATCTATTTCAACCAGTAACCTATCACCAATGTAGTACGCTCTAACAGTATCAACAGCAGTAATCTTTTTAGAAAATCTGTATGCCATATATGTTAATTGCTTGATGTCATCAGCACTTGCCGCTTGTCCAGTCAACCTTCTTACGTTTTCTAAATATACTGAGTTATAGTCTTTTCTTTTCTTTTTTTACCCAAAAGAACGCTCATCCATTCATGAATGATATAAACTGATAACAAAATAGCGCCCAAGGGATCAAGCCAATTCCACCCAAGGTAATTTCCAGCTAAAGGAAACAATGTACTGGCTATTGTGAATACAACATCATTTTCGTGGTCATAAGCTAAAGCCTCTACACTTGAGCTGCCTTTAATTGATCTACACCATATCCAGAGCGAAGCCTTGATGACAATGTTGGCACCTAATATAATGAGAGCTTTTGTGCTAAGGTCAATTTCTTCTGGTACTGTTCCATTTGATATTTTTTGAATTGAAGTAAGAAGAACCTGAGAGAATGATGTAGTAATTATGACAGCAAACACGATAATTCCCAATGGCTCCATTCGCGATTTTCCCACTGGGTAAGAATAATAATCTTTTTGGCGGATGATACGTACAGTAAAAAAGATGATGGCGTTACTCACAATATCCAAAAAGCTTTCAAACGCAGAGGCTAAGAGAGCCATTGATCCAGAAAACCAAGCAAGGATGATTTTGGTCAAAAAGAGTGTTACATTGGCAAAAAATGACAGGTTGATAGCCAAGTGTATAATCCACATGGGCGATTTTGTTCCGTTTTCCATTTCAGGTGTAGTAGATCGACTATTAGATAAAAGTGGCTGTGATTCATCTGGGGTTGTACAGCCTAAGCCATGCTCCTCGTCTGCCAAAATACTACCGTAATTATGTTGTAACAGAGTTTCACCCTTTTCTAAGGAGTTTATAACTTTATCAACATGAACAAACCTAGATATCATAGAATTTTGGTGCTATAAGTTACATTAGACAACGCTTTATGATAAAGAGGTCTTTTTTGAGCTTTTTTTTTTTTTTTTTTTTTTTACTTCATAAAACCTCCGAATTTTCTTGTTTCTAATGGAATTCAAGTGTTCGTCGGTTGTTCTGAAAGATTCAAAGTGAACGGGTGGGGGGATGATTTCGTTTGCAATAACAACTGGAGAACCTTTATGACTCAATCTTCTTGTTGAACCTCTGTCGTCACTGTTAACTGTCATCAGCAAAACAATATAAGAAAAGCAGTAAAAAAAAAAAAAAAAAAAAAAAAACAAGTTGCCTTTGGAATTTTATTTTTTAAAAGAGTCGGAGATCATGCTAGTTGGGGTAATGATAGAGTGTAAGTAAAGTGTGGTGTTAATTGATAAAATACTTGACTTTCTACATCTTGAAAGCCCGTTCAAAGTTTGTTCATTAAGATTGTTAAAGTTTATGAGGCATTATGCTTCTTTCTACTTAGAATTACTCTTTCATGTCAGTACTGTTGCTGTCCATACCATGTTTATCATTTTACGAAATAGAGCTCCTAATTATATCTTTAATTAATGCATATAGGAAATCAATAAATGAATTGAGATAATAAAATTTTCTTGAAACTCAACAATGATGAATAGCTCACTTAAATACGAGAAATAAGACATGGTACCTATCTTTGAACCACCTTGAAGATATATTCATGTTTTGTTTGGATCTAGTTATAACAAAGTCAAAATATCTTGATCATGAGATTAAAAACCGCTTCTCCTATCTATTTACCAAAAAATTCTCGCTTGTGATCACAATTCTTGCTTTAAAGAAGAAAATTATACATATCAGATAACTTGTTTTCTAGCACTTGTTGCCTCTCCTTTGATTTGTGGTTCTAACTCCGCTATATGTGACAAACTCTTGAGCGTATTTTTATTTTCACTATTTTTTTTTTCCTTTCTTCTTTAGTAACAATGGCAAGACATCACCCCGATTTAATATTTTGTCGAAAACAACCTGGTATTGCAATTGGTCGTTTATGTGAGAAATGTGATGGTAAATGTGTTATTTGTGACAGGTAATAAAAGACTCATTCAATAGCACTGATTAACTCTTTCTATCTTATAGTTATGTTCGCCCGGCAACTTTAGTTCATATCTGTGACGAATGCAACTTTGGTATGATCCAGAGCATGAAAACTTTTGATCAACTAATGAACTAACAAATTACTTAGGTTCTTTCCAGGGACGTTGTGTCATTTGTGGTGGACCAGGTGTATCCGATGCCTATTATTGTGTTGGATGTACTCGATTAGAAAAAGATAGAGAAGGATGTCCAAAGATCATCAATCTAGGTTCTTCAAAGACAGATCTATTTTACGAGCGGAAAAAGTTTGGGTTTAAGAAAAGATAGTTGTAAATAATAATAATAAAAAAAAAACAGGAAGGAATGCTCACAACATGTATTTTGTTTTTGTTTTTATTTTGTTTTGTTTTATTTTTTTTTATTAGCAATGTACATTTTTTTTTAAAAGCGCAGTACACCAGTTGAGGCACGAGAACCACCTGCAGCCATGCCTTGTTGAGTTATTTGTGGTGTGGATTGGTATTGGGAAATGGAATGTGTGGATGAAGAGATTGGTGCATTTGATGGTGGAGGAAGAGAAGGCATTCCACTATTGATATACGTAGTAGGGGAAGTACTAGAATGTGATACTGGATTACCCACCGCTCCCGGAATATTTGCCATCATTGAGGGCATCGTTTTTTGTATAGTGTTTACATGAAACCCATTAGCCTGAGCTACTGGACACTCTTTGTGTGCTAACAGCAAGGTTTTCAGGTTCACTATTTCTTCTTTTAAAGATTCGGATTGCAATTGAAGTCTTTCATTGTCTGTTGCTAAATATTCAACCTTTGTTTGAAGATCTGACAACCACTGTTTCTTTCGTTGTCTGCATTTTAAAGCAGCTTGAAAAAAAAAAAAAAAAAGAATGTTAGGCCGTAAAATTTTACAAGGACAATCTTACCAATCCTGTTTCTTTCCAAAAAGCTTTTTCTTTTATCGTCGTCTTCATCGTTTTTCTTGGATGATCTTGACCTTATTCTTTTACTGGTCGGCTCCTCGTCTATTGTAATTTCTTTACTTGGCGGCTTCTTTTGTGTATCTCTTTTTTGGGTAGAATCATAACTATCCAATGAATAATCATCAGAAAATTGCGAGTTCGATCTCTTTCTTTGCTTTATTACAGAACATGGCTGTTGTTGATAAGCCAAAGTATGTTGTGTATTTTCAGTTTTGTATGATTGTTGCGAATCGGAAAAAGATTTATATTGCATTGCAGAATGAGCTGACGTTGTACCGCTGGGGTTTGATTTCATTTTCATAGTGGCGTAGTATTCGTCTGGATTAGTAGGTCCCTGCAGCATAGAAGGTGATAATGGTCCCGTACGCAAAGAATCCCACGTAAATTGACTTGTTACTTCTTTGGGCAACACACCCCCGCCTATAATTGGGTTCACAGTCGATGGGATTGTAGGCATTGTGGAAGTACTTGTAATAGAAGCTACTGATGGTAAAGTCATTTTGCCTTCTTTTTTGTCTTTATCCTTTATTTGAACTCCAGAAAAGCTTTGTTCAAATGGATTCGGCTCTTGATCTAATTTGGCAGAAGAATTTAATGGTAATACAGCCATTGGTCGATTATCTAATAAAAAGGGGAGAAACAAAGGTAACAACTAACGTAAGTTTGAAAAAATGCGGATATTGAAGAATACATACTTTGGTTTTCAATTTGAGAATTGCCTTCCATTACTGATTGATGTTGTTCTCCACTCATTACTAGACTCCTTGTCATCAGGTTTTAATTCACTCCTGTACATTTTTTTTTTTGGCTGTTGTTACTACCTTAAAAGTGAACTTTAAGAATTGTGTCTATGCAAAGCAGAATGAGAAATAGTCGAAACGAAAAAAACAGTAATTTTTAGAAAGAGTTTGAAATTTTTATGTCAAAAAAGGCATGGCTCGTTCTTTTTAAAAAAATCCAGGTAACCCACTTTTCCCTTTTCTCCTTTATTACTCTAAACTTTATACAAAAAGAAGCCTGAAAAAATATCCAAAAGCCTTATTTGAAACTCTATTTTGAAAAGTTTTTTTTTTTTTTTTTTTTATTTATTTAAAAATGCATTTAAGAGTAGTAAGCATAATTGTGCTCTTATTACCATCTTTGGATGTACCCAATGAAGGTTGTTATTATTCAATTAAAAGAATATACCCTCAGGGAGTCATTTATTTTCTCCTTGCTAGTCGAAACAGATATCCAAGCTTGCAAAAAATATATGTATTCCCCCCAGTTTATTTATCATTTTCTGGATGATACTAAAAGCCTGTTATTCTATACTCTCGAAGCATTTATTTCAAGTTTTGATTAATACATAAATATAACAGAAGAACACTGAATACCATAAGAAATATTATGTTACAGACACTAAATGTGTTTTTTTTTTTTTTACTTGGTATTTTACTGGCTACCGGGGGGGGATTTAGTATCTAAAAAAAAAATGGTTGTTGATATGAATTCATAGGCTGGAAAACACCATCGCTCCAGTTAAGCACTTTTGACATTTCTTTGAGCAGTTGCTGAAACTCTCCTCTATTTTCGGATAGGCTTATTTCGCATTTGCGTTGTCTGACAAAATTTCTGTTGTCTAAGAGCATCAGCGAGTCAAACGATAGTACTTTGCCGTGGCAATGGCAGTAGTACGGACATATGATGTATCTGTTATACAAGTCGTTTGTAACTGTATTTAAAAAATGAAGATAATTCCTGTATAGCTTGATTAGGTCACATCTTACCTAGTAAAAATATTTATTTAGTCAAGACAAGGACCACGATTTTAATAGAGAGTTACCATTCCATCTCTACAATGTTGTTGAAATTCCGGAAAATGGCATTGATCAATAGTATAGTCGTAGAAACTACAAGTGTTCTTTCCTTCATTACAGGTATGAATAAAGACTTGAGTGCTTGAATAATATCAAGATTATAGATAAATGTGTAAAATGGATGTGTTTATTTATATTCTACATGCGAATGTTTATTTACTGTTGTTGAGTGATTGCTTTTAAAGTACGAAGGTCATAGTGGGCTTAGATATCAAAAGCCTTGCGGTCCATTACATGCTCTCGTGATACAATTAGTAGCAAATGGGGATTGGCACTAGACGACACAATACAATGAATGTATTCTTTATATGCACTCTCTAATTTCCACAACGACAGCCCCAGTTTTTCGAGCCAAGTCGAGTTCACCTGCTCCTGCAAAGTAGCTACAACATTGGGCAGCGTCAGGTCGACTATACACAGCAGTTCCACTAGCTCATCGGGTTCAAAAATGCATTGCAGACTTTCGCGCTCCTTGATCATGTTGGCTACTAAAGTAGACCGGTCTATTTGAAAAATATGATGAATAAACAGTTTAACATCATGCAAATCTATCTTATCAGTCGTGTCATTATCAGCAGATTAGTTTGTCGACAAGTTTGGTTCATGTTATAAACTAGCTCGTTCAGCACTTTTTCTATCACCGGCCTTGTTACGAATATTAAAAAATTTTAAAATCTTATGTGATGCAGGTAACCCAGATTGCTGGGCTTCAGATTGACGGAGCATCTATAAAAGCTACAGTAATCAAATTAAAACCTATTTAAAAAAATTACTTGGAAAACGTTATAATTTATTTTGAAGAGGGGAAAAAATAGACTGCGTGATCTCACTAGCAATAACATATTTTTAATTTAATTGAAAAAAAAGAAAAACGATCATAAAATTGGGAGTCTTTTTATTTCTTTTCTTTTCTTTTCTTTTTTTTTTTTTGAACGTTTCTTTGTTTTTAAAAACAAAGGCATGTGGTATTAATTTGTATAAAGGAGGTTCCTTAATATTTTCCAGATTAACAATGAGTCAACAAAGAGGCTTCAATAATTGCATTAATAATTACCCGATTCATACAAGAATTATTCCTTCGCTTGGCTCAAGCATGTTCGCAAGAGCAACAAAATGGCTGTAATAACCTCTCATGTGAAGTAGGTAATGCCGATTCGGCTAACCTGCGTCACATAAGAAATTCGTTTAAACTGACACTATGTAAAACTTACTATGGACATGGAATGATCAGCATCGTTCTTGAAGAGCTTTTTATAATGTGATGTTATTGTTCTACTCTACAAGGTTCTATCACTAACAAAATATACTAAGTTGTATGGCTTTGTTGCCAATTCTTCAGCATTAACTCGGGAGATTTTTGTAAAACCACTTATATGAAGGTATTTATTTGATAATAAACAAGCTTCTTCAGAAATCAAAAGGTTCGAGAAAAGATAATCATAGTCGTTTTTTATTTGATTGATTTTTTTTTTTTTTTTTTTTTTTTTTTTTTTTTTTTTTTTTTTTTTTTTTTTTTTTTTTTTACTTTCTCTCTTCTCTATTCAATCAAATTTATTATTAACAACAATTTATCCGAATAAAAGAACCTAATAGAGAATGTCTAATACTGGATGGCTCATATAAATTTTTGTGGTTTTTTGAATAATAGGGTGTCATTTGGAGGTACATATTGAAAAGATGAAAAAAAAAAAAAAATTTGTAGCAAAATACTCAGGCTTGTAGTATTTTAGGGTCTGATGCTCCATAGTATAGGTTTTTCCATAAAAAATACAAGTTGGCCGATGCGTTTAGAAAACATGCTTTTAGTAAGACATGCAATATTAATGGTAGTAAGTTGAGAGTATATCCGAAAAGTGAGTACCGACTGTGATTGTCATAGATGCTGCAAGAGCAATATTGGAAGTATATGAATCAAATAATAACAGTATATCCAAAGACGAAGATTCTGTTCACGTTCCTCTTGATATTATAACAACCACTTTATCTACTCAAGAAAAAGAAGAGGAGAACAATATAAGACATGATTACAAAACCGCTGTACTATCAGCATTTAATGCATTAAATCAACCTGACAATATTCCAAGCTTAGAGCGATTTGATTAGAAAGAGATGAAAATTCAATTCTAAAGATTTGATTTAAAATATGATACTCGTTGATCTTCATTTAGTATTTTCTCTCAAAGTACAGTGAGATTAAAAAAGTTACATCAATCATTAAAATCATTGTTATAGATTTCTAGGGCATATAGCTCACCAAAAAAAAAAAAAAAAAAAAACATGAAAATATATTTTGTTGTAAAAAACTTTTATCTTTCAACAGTGTATAATTAGTGAATGAAGCAATGGGAAATTTAACATTGTCAAATTGCATTTTTTTGATAAATCCTCAATATTTTGTTATAAAGGTAAAGAGAAGGAGAAAGAAAACTGGGTTTAATGGATTTCTATTTTTTTTTTTTTTTTTTTTTTGTGAATTTGAATTAAAGCCTTGCAGGAATAAATCAAGTTTGTTAAGCTGCAATTAAATACAAGTACGTTAATAAAACAATCAGATTAGCTTTAGTTGTAAAGATATGATCAAAAATAGAAGATGAACTGCTTCTGGTGATTTCTATTTGAATATGCTCGGTTGGTGATAAGCTACTTTCATGAATACTAAGGCTACTTTCGTGACTATTAAAGATGTCTAAAATTGTTTCCATCTCTATATCGGATTTGACACCGGAGAACTCTGCGTCGTTTAAACTTGCTGTCAATTGAAGTGCTTGGCCAACTGTATAGAAATCTACTTCTATAAAAGTGGGTTTCTTTCTATGAACCTCCGTACAGTTGCTTGTATGATCAAGGAGTAGCTGTCCATTTATTAATTTTGCCTTATTTCTCATTGGTATCTGTATTTTGAACGCAGCCATATCAATGACGCCGTAGAAAAAGTGGTTCATGACATACATCAAATCATTTGGATTGAGGTCTGGAACAACTCTATCGATGTTGCAATTAAAACTATTTAAATCTGTGTTTTCGTAGGGCGTCTCGAAGACTCTAGAGAATTGATACATTAACCTAAGCAGATAGTTCAGTTGCATGTTCTCTAATAAATTATATAAATTACCATGGATATTTTTCTTCGTCAGGCTTAGAATCTATAAAGTTCACAACACGCTTTCCAGAATCTATTAACTCTTGAAGCGTTGGCCAAGGATCAAGCTCTTTGTGACTATAAGCGTAAGGCATAATTGAACTGGCTTCATAAGATTGAGCAATTTCAGAAGCATCGATATTATAGATGTTGTTCCACATTATTGTAACAACTTCCTTTGGATTATTGCTTAACCAAAAGGCTATTTCATCCAGAGTTTCAACAGCTGGTCCGGCATCAAGAACTTCACAGAAAGTATGGCATAAGTGTACAGAAGAGTCTCTTGCTGAAGAAATTGCTGATAACTTGATTCCTCTAACGCCGTCATCTAATTGTTTGATAATTGATTTTTCTTGAGTAGCTGCAAGATTTGGCGATAAAGCGTACGAATCATGAGTAACTAAGTGGGTTATATTACTGTAGGAGCGGCTACAAAGATGGGAGCCACCATTGCATTCAGCACGTATACCAATTAAAAGAAGGGAAGTGGTTAGAAACAAAAATTGAACAACATTCACAGTGAATACTGTCATTGAAAGTAAACGTTTGAATTGAAAAGTAGAAAATTCCAAGATTATTAGAATTTTTAAACATATTTTATAAAACACGGTACTCTTATTTTTCAATGGAGTATACTATTTAACAGCGAGAAAGACTTTATCGGCGACCACCCAAGAAGTTCCCAATTCCAGAAGAGACCGCACGACCCAACAGGCCAGTCGCCCCACTACTTATTGAGCCCAAAGCAGATTGTGCAGCTACTGATGTTGCCCACTTTCGTTTGGCATCCTTATCACATTGAGTATATCCATACATATTGGCACCATTCATGACAATCGCAGCGGCCACTATTACCAACCAAGAGGGCTTGAAAGTAAGTATACCGATAATCGCCAACAATACCCACACAACAGGAGTGACATAAAGGACTGTCCAAAACAGCCTTGAATCGGCACTGTTGGGCTTGCGGTTAGGCTGTAAATAAACATATTTAAGTTCACATTTTACGATGAGATTAAAATAAATGCTGAGCTTACATGTGCGCTTTCGAACACCCACTTATTTGAACCGTCTGGTTGGATTTCGTTCCACCAACGCAAACCAACTAATAGTCTTCCTGATATATTTTTTACTGTCCAAAAATCAAAAGCCAACAAGAGTATAGTGACAACAAAAATGAGTGTGAAATTACCAGAAAATAATGAGCCGAACAAATAAGTGAAAATGGCACCTAAACGAAATGCCAAGAAGAAAAAGGCAGCTATAGGATGACTAAAATATACAAAAAAAAAAAAAATGAATGTTCAATTAACATCGTCGTACCATTTTGTAATGCAAATTTTGTTGTCTCGAGCCTACCTCGACTGTTCAAAATAATCGCGCACGGCATTATTGTTTCTGTTTCTGTCATCTAAATTTCCAGAAACGCCTGCTTCTACATCTTCCACAATAAAACTATTTTCTTGGCTTGTTAAATTTGCTCTACTTTCGTTGGCCTGTCAGTTTTGAATCGCAAGTTAATCTTAGCTGAGACATGTTTTGTCCACAATAAAATTACCATTTTATAAACAAATAAGTGGTGCCTCAAAAAAAAAAAAAAATAGGAACCTGAGTTGGTTCTGAGCACACGACAAATTGTACCTCAGTACACCACAGTGACATCACATCTTTTGTGAAAAGTACTGTTTGCCAAAGACAGAATAAAGTAGATAAAGAAAGGTGGAAAAATATTAGAAAATAAAACGTACTGCATGGATAAATCTGTGGTACACAACGAAGGAACATGTCTGAACATTTAAACTTTTGTTTCTCTGTAGGCACATTGACTTTGGTTACGGAAACTATTCAAAAACCCAAGATAAACTTTTCGGATATTCTAAGGTTATACACTTGTCAATGAACATGAACCACTCAGATTTATATAAAATGTAGACTCAAGATAAATTAGTGCCGTGAATATCACGTAAATATTATATCTGTGATCTTTAATTATAAATCCCCTTCTTTTAATTATTTTTGTGGGCCTTTAAAAGCTAATGAAGCGTGTAGCTAAAAAAAAAAAAAAAAAAAAAAAAAAAAAAAAAAAAAAAAAAAAAAAAAAAAAAAAAAAA
>JNDS01005082.1:0-11734 GCA_000697035.1 Rhizopus stolonifer B9770
TCGTATAAATCCCTTCAATTTTGAAACTCATAAATTTATCCTCATGTTCGTCCACAATGTTTCCAGTACCATCCTCAGGAAAAAAAAAAAAAAAAAAAAATGGGAAACTGGGAGAAAGCCACTATTGTCTGGGACCTGTACTAAGTACAGTTTAAAATGGAGCAAATAGAAACAATTTTTTCCAAAAAAGGAGGAAGAGGAAAATTTTCTTTCTTTTTTTTTTAAAAAAAAAATGGTGTAACCTGGCTAATCTTTTTTTTTTTTTTTTTTTTTTTATGACGTGTATGGAATACAAGAAAAATGAAATGCATTGATGGTAACATTGATTGTGAAAGGATAGCTTATAACAAACGAAAGGGTAAGTTAACCCAATCAGGTAAACTATAAGCACCTACCGGAGCTCTCCGATTTTTTTTTCTTTTTTTCTTCACGAGATTTACAAAAAAAAAAAAAAAAAAAAAAACAGTAAGCTCTAAACAATGCATCACTGAGTTCAAAAAATGAGCCAGCGGAAGCACTATACATTTGAAGCTTTTTTCCCGACATTTTCAATGATTTTCTTGGGTCTATTTTTGGTCTATTTTGTCTTGTAGTTTCATTTATCAGAAACAAATCAATTGGAATTTGAAGGACTAATTTTTTTTTTTTTTTTTGTTAATAAAAAGTAAACATCTTGGGAGGTTACATCCATGTGAGCCCAAGCCACTCTTTTGTCATCCTAAAATGAGGATTGCATTATGTCATTGTCGCATAAAAAATAAAATAAGAAAATGTCTTTTTTTTTTTTTTTTTACCCCGTAAAACATAATGTTGGAATCAGTTGTCTCAACTTTACTCAATAGAGTATTAGGAGAATATGTATCCAACTTGAATTATAATCAGTTAAAGATTGGTATATGGTCAGGTAAGTAATGAACAAAGTTGAAACTAGAGTGAGGAGGAGGGGTTTTTTTTTAATATTTTTATCTTAAAAAAAAAAAAGGCCAAGTAAAGCTACGCGATCTTAAACTTCGACGCGAAGCTCTCGATAAACTCAATTTACCAGTAGACGTATTGGAAGGTATTAACAATATATCAGAACTTTAGTTAACCCCTCAATAATAGGTTATCTTGGTGAACTCACATTGACTATTCCATGGAGTAATTTAAGAGGAAAACCAGTATTAGTAGACATCAAGGACGTTTATGTATTGGCAGTACCTCGTAATGAATCTACTGTAAAATTTACTTACACCTTCAAAAATAAAACTCGATTAAACTCACCCGGCACATGCATAATTTAGATGACTGCAGAAGAACTCGAACAAAGAGAACAAGAAGCGAAAATGACCAAATTAGAAAATTCAGAACTTATGCATCAAGAACATTCAGATGAAACCAAAAACGATACTTTTGCCAATCAACTTATTACTCGCATCTTGAACAATCTTCAATTTTCTATAAAAAACATACATATTCGATATGAAGACAATGTTTCAACTCAGCATCGCTTTGCAGCAGGTATTACTTTGAATGAATTATCGGCCATTACAACAGATGAAAATTGGACCCCCAATACATTAGGAGAGGCTGCGAATACGATTTTCAAGGTAAAGGAATAAATTGATAAATATATGTATATTTAAAAAAAAAAAAAATGATATACATAGTTGGCTACTTTGGAATCTCTTTCGATTTATTGGGATACAAATATACAATCTATAGTAGACGATAAAGACCATGAATCATTTAAATCTTTAATTGCAACAAAACAACATGTACCCAATGAACATCAATATATTCTAAAACCTGTTTCTGGCACTGGAAGAGTAAAGTAAAATTAGATGAAAAGAGAGAAATTAAACATATGCATGATAGGTTAAATTCAATAAACACTTTGGCAAAGAAATACCTAAGTTCGAAGCATCACTTTTATTTGATGAACTCTCATTTACAGTGGATAACGAACAATACCGTGATACAATTCTTATGATAGATTTGTTTCACTCTTACCTAAAGAAACAAAAGGTAACATTATACAAACTCATTATATAGCTTCTAACCCTCTCTTAGTATAAAGCTCTTCATCCTCCAACTCACATGACACCCAAATCCCATGCACTTGAATATTTTAGATTTGCTGGTCAGGCCATCTTGTCTGAAATTCATGAGCGTAACGAAAGATGGACTTGGAATAGATTGAAAAAGAGACGCGATGACCGTAAAGCCTATATTGATTGCTATGTAAATTATAAGTTTGATAAGGCCACACCTGAGGAATTGGATCAATTACAAAATCTTGAACGAGAATTGAGTTTTGAAGATCTTCGATTTTATAGAAGTTTAGCTAGACCAAAACTCAGGGCAGAAAAGGCGCGTCTAGGTATATAAAAAAAAAAAAAAAAAAAAATCTATATTCTAATTTATTATAAAGCTGCTATTGAGAAAAGACGTAAAAAGGAAGAGGAAGCCAATAAGGCAACTCAAGGTTGGGGTATAAGTAGTTGGTGGTACGGTCGTTCTGGAGAAGGCAATACAAATGTAAGTATTTGTGAATATTTTTTTCATATAACAACATTTATAGGAAAATCAGGATGAAGAAATGGTGATTACTGAAGAACAAAAGCAAGAATTTTATGATGTGATTGATTATGATGCAGATAAGGATGCTATCACTGCAGCTATTGATTTACCAAAAGATGTAAAAAAAAAAAAAAAAAAAAAAAGTTACAGAATCCCTAAATAGTATATATTTATAGACAACTTTATTATTATTAAACATGACACTTAATCGAGGTTCATTTAATGTACGCAAAAACCCAAATAACCAACCTGTGGATTTATTATCACTCGTATTTGACAAATTTTCGTTGGGATTCACCAAATATGTCGAATCTTTTACCGCAACCGCTGCCCTGGGAGATATGAACCTGTTTGATGGTCAAAGACCCGATTCACCTTATTACAAATTAATGGGCGCTAAGGGTAAAGAAGTCAGTCATCGAAAATCCATGACCTTAGATAACCAATTGAAGAATATGACGAATCCATTAAAGGATCCATTTTTCACTGCCACCTTTGAATACAAACCTTTGGACGGAAGAGCAGATAATGCAGCAGCGCTTTATATGAGAAATATTGATGTAGTTTATAATCCTCAAGTAATTTATGAAATCATTGAATTTTTTACACCACCTGAAACAAGCGCTGATAGTATTCATGCCTTGATTGAAGTGGCTGGTGATACACTTGAAGGGTTCAAAAAACAAACAAGAGCTAGTCTAGAGTACGCATTAGAACAACATGCTACATTTGATTTGAAAGTGGATATGGATGCACCTGTTATTATTGTTCCTGAAAAGTAAAAGAATATTCCAAAAAAAAAAGGACAATTCATCAACTAAAAAACCTCTTTATTTAGTTGTCAATCCACTCAATGCAGTGCTATTGTAATTGATGCAGGACATATTAATATCGAAAGTAATCTCTCTCCTCCCGAGACAAGAGCTCAAGTCAAATCCAGAGTCGACATGTCTGCAGAAGAAAACAGTCAATTCCATAGCCTAATGTTTGATAAATTCACAGTCCAGTTGACACAAACCAAGATTCTCGTTGGCGATTCACTTGATACATGTCTTGTTCAAGTACGTCATCCGACTCCCGAACTAGACTATCTTCATCTTGTGGACCGTATCGATATGACCTTCTTGCTCGAACTCTGTATTATTCGAAAGTCGGTAGATCTACCCAGACTAAAAGTCTCTGGCCATCTGCCTTTACTCAAGGTCAATTTCTCAGACACGAAATACAAGACCATTATGCAGTTGCCACATCTGATCGAAGCCTCAGGCTTATTAGGTAAAAAACAGGATATCACCCTGGACCCCTCTTCAGGTCAAAGTCGAGTGGATCAAGGTTGGTTTAGTCTGATGGGAAGTCCACTCTGGAACAAGTCAGACGACGACGATATGTTTTTGCAGAGCGATAGCGAGTCGAGTGATATGTATACAGACTCAATAGAGGACACGGAAACCCTTGTGAATATGGAAGAGCGACTGTTTGAACTTGATTTTAGAGTAGACAGAGTATTGGCAAATATCCTCGAGGCGGATAAAACCCAAGTGTCTTCCACCGAGAAACTGTTATGCGAAGTGGATCTAAAGAGCCTTCAGTTGAACTACAGCATGCGTCCAATGGATATGGCTGTCCGTCTTTCATTGAAATCGCTAGATGTCACAGACAGAATGAAACACGGAGAAGAATTCAAATACCTGGTTACTTCTGATCACTATATTCTTCAGCAACCCAATGCGGAAAATGACGCGGAATTGAAAGAGCTGGTGAATGTGGAATATATTCAATGCGATGCGCAAAATCCAGAATACATGACTAAATACAAGGGCGTGGACCAGACGGTCCATGTCACTTTGTCCACCTTGAACTTCATCGTCACGCGTAGTTCGGTCTTGACTCTACATAGCTTTATCATGGACACATTTGTAGACATGGACGAGCCAAGACCTCAACTGACTCCTGTCTTGTCCACTCAGATGACACCCAAAGCCAAACAAAACAGTATTTACGTTAGACTTCTTTTGGACAGTGTCAATTTTGTTCTGAACAATGATGGCGAGAGATTGGCTACAGGAGAACTCTCCCTGGGAGATTTATCTACAGTCTTGGCCGATGGCAAAATCAACGTAGCAGCTAAATTTGCCAACTTTACCTTGACTGACAATATGGCACCACCTGGAACAAGAAGCATGGCTAATCAGCTATTGACAATCCAAGGTGAAGAATTGATTGATTTGAGATATAACTCCTTTGTCAATGACGGACGAACGGATTATCCGGGTTACGACCACGCAGTATATCTTCGTATGGGGTCTGCCCAGTTCCGATTCTTGGAAGAACCTGTACATCAATTGCTGTTATTCTTGAGCAAGTTTGCAGAGATGAAATCCACTTATGATATAGCGCGTGCAGCTGCCTTGGAATCTGCACAACAGCTTGGTCAGGCAGCGACCAAGACACACTTCGATGTGGTGATCAAGACACCTGTGGTTCTTTTCCCTGAATTTCATCAACATCGTTCGGATCTGGTGGTTGCTCATCTGGGAGAGATTTGGGCTTCGAATGCGTTTATTGAAAACGACTACGGGTGTGTCAACACTATCAAGGCAGGCCTTCGGGCAATTAACCTGACCTCCAAGTTTTATTTTGAAAGACAAGTACAGACACTGCCTATTGTGGATGACATTGATGTAAAGTTTGCAATAGACATTCCCGAACAAGGATCACCCGAGCTTCCGGTGGTGGACATTCAGGGCTATGTAGGAGATATTTCAATGAAACTGACTGAACGCCAATACGTCTTTTTGATGGAAGCCATCAATATGTTTTCTCGTGTGTTTACCTATCCAGAAGAAGGCAGCGACGGCGACAGTGGTAGTGGTGGTAGTGGTAAAAGAAACTCGGTAGTATTGAACAAGTCGAGTCAAATATTCAAGGATTCAATCACCCAAGAACAATCAAGCAAGGAACCCAGTACACAAGTCCGAATGGTGGTAAATGTCCAGATGGTCAAATTAGAAATTTTTACTGGCACAAGTACCGATATCCAAACACCACCCAGTTTAGCCAGTTTTGCACTTCATCACAGCAAAGTCAATTTCAAGATGCAAAAGGATAACACAATCGATGTCTTTTTGGTGATCCCTTCCCTAACCGTAGATGATACAAGACCAGAGATCAACAGCGAGTTCAAAAAGATTGTACCTGTCATCACCGACGGAAACCAATTCGAATTGCAGTTGGACCTCAAAGCGCCTAACCCTATAAGATCTGGTATTGCCATGGTCACCATTCGAGACTCCAAGGTCATCCTTTCTCTCGATCATGCCTTTTTACTCGCTCAATTTTTCACACTTCCCTTTCAAGGTCAAACAACAACAACAACAACAACAACAACACCTCAAAGACGCAATTCCGTTTTCAGTAGCGAAGAGAACACGGCTCAATCAGGTATCGATCTTTCTTACATTATCAAGATTGTCAATGCCGAATTCGTACTCTTGGCAAATCCAGATCGAATCAATTCTGAAGCGATCGTGTTATCTGCTCAAGAACTGATGATCACTCAACAGGCCAAGGCCGCACTGGTGGTTAAACAGATGGGCATGTTCTTGTGTACAATGGACACTCGACAGAAATCTACCTTGAGATTCATTCAACCCTTTGATATCAATATGTCCATGAATAGTAATCCAAAGAATGCATTGGGTGGTATGCTGACGGATATTGTGATCAACATTGATCCTTTGGTGATGCGTGTGTCTTATCGTGATGTGATGTTGATCACTGATATCTTTAATAAGGCATTTGAATTACATAATGCTACCATGGTAACGGATAAGCAGGTTTCAAAGACAGACTATGCACAAGGTTTCTTACCCACATCAACAGTTCAAAAAGATATTGTTGATGCTCAAGAATCTGTGAGTTTAAAAGAAAATCAAATATATATATTTAAAAAACGTTAATAATTTATTGTTATTATTGTAGCTTCGTGTATCTTTCCAAGGAGCACAAGTCATTTTAATTGAAGAATTACATGAAACTCCTATGGTTGTTACTTCTTTAAAGCCTTTTAATTTGGAAGTAGCCAACTGGTCCAAAGACGTAAATTATTTTATGTGTATATATATATATATATATTCGACAAGAATTTTAACTCTTTTTAATATTTAGCTTGCAGCTTCTGTTCAACTTCATACCTTTATCAATTACTTTAATATCAAAAATTCACACTGGGAACCTTTATTAGAGCCTTGGGACTTTAAATTAGAACTATCAAGAAACCCACTCAAGGATAATAACATGACACATATCAAGCTTGTATCGGACACGATTCTCAATTTAAACGTCACACATACATTTTTGGAAAGTGCTGTATCCACCATCCAATTATTGGACAAACAACGCGATGTGATTTATAGTGGTGAAAGAGGAACAATTGCTCCTTATGAATTAAGAAACAGTACAGGCTATAGAATTACCGTTTGGAACTCTACCAGTGATGAAGAACCCATGTTGACTGAGCTGCCAAATGGGGAGCATATTCCTTGGTGGTTTGATGACTGGAGAAAACGTCGCGAGGTAAATGAAAAAAAAAAAAAAAAAAAAAAAAAAAAAAAAACAAGACTCTAAAACCCCGCCAATAGATGACAGATATTACAAGTAATAACATTAATGTACAAATCGACGGTGCCCAATGGAAGAGTCTTCGCGATGTTCAATTGGATACCGAAGGAGAACACATGCATCCACTTGAACCAAGGTTAGACAATGTTCAACACCATATCGTATTTGACGTCAAACTGGTGAATAATGTAAAGATTGTCACCATTCGATCTGCATTTGTTGTCGAAAACCGAACTTTACTTTCCATTGATTTGATCAGCTTGGATCCCATGGGCAAAAAGTCAGAGATCAAAATCCCACCTGGGGAAGATTACGCGGTACCGATCGAACAATCTTATGCCAATCAATTCTGTGTTCGTCCTGATGAAGGCTTTGGTTATCATTGGACTCAAAGAGCATTTCATTGGAAGGACTTTGCTAGTCCCGTTAAACCTCCCTCGACTTGTTCTTGTCTTTCCTCCGATCGTTCCATGCCTCCCTTTATTTTCCAAATAGACGCACGTCTCGAAAGAAAGAGTATCTTGTTTGGTCAGTATCCAGCCATAGCCATTCGATTAAGCGCGCCCATCGAGATTGAAAATCTGCTTCCATTTGATTTTAGCTTCCGTATCGTGGACAAGACCACCGGACAAGAATTTAGCTCTTATTTACGCAAGGGCGGGGTCATGCCAATACATGTGATTGAAAACGGGCATCTGGTGCTGATGAACATTGATATACCAGATACTGAGTACGCAAAGAGTGATTACGCCATCATCAGCACAAAGCGGACTGACGATTTGGATGTTGACCGTTCTTTTGAACTGGTGAACCAGAGCGACAAGAGTAAGCTGCATATTCGTATCAATACCATCGAGATACCCGGTTCTGGTGGTGCCAAAAAATACAGTCTGTTTAGTCCCTACGTTATCATGAACAAGACGGGCATGCCTATTCGTCTGAAAGAAAAACTCACTTGGTCTGATGCCTTTATCTCCAGTGGTGATGCAGTGACCGTCTGCAAGCCGGGTCCCAAGCCACAGCCATTCATGTACTCTTATCCTACCGTCGATAACCGTAACCGAACCTTGATAAAGGTAGATCAGTCTGATTGGAGTCCTCCCCTGAGTTTTGAGGCCATCGGCGGTGTCTATGATGTGGTGCTTCCCAACCGCTCCGAAGAGATCCACGTAGGCATCCATGTACAAGAGGGGCAAGGAAAATTCAAGCTGACAAAGACCATTACCATTACACCTCGGTTTGTGCTCAGTAACCAGATGACCCAAAACATCCGATATCGCATACCAGAGACTAAGGAAGACTATGTGTTGGAAGTCAACCAACGTATCCCACTCTACAACATTCGTGTCCAAAACGAAAAGCAACTGAGTGTCAAACTGGAAGGATTTAGTAACTCTTGGTCTGCGCCATTCAATATTCGAGATATTGGAGATGTCCACGTCAGACTATCGAACGACTATGGCCAGTCCGATACCTTGATCCGTGTCTCCATCTTGCTCCAGAACGCGACTATCTTTATTGTGCTTACCCAGGAAGACAACTGGCCTTATCTTCTGATCAACAAGACAAACGAAGACATGATATTTCATCAAGAAGATCCCGTGTTACTTCAAGATGACTCGGCCCCTGTGCGCAATCTTCGTATCAAACGCTATCGATTACCCGCGCACCAGTCTGTCCCTTACTCTTGGGATCTGCCTGCCTACAAGGACAAGAAAATCATATTGTCCATCAATGGTCGTGAACGAAGTATCCATTTGCAAGAAATTGGTACACTACCCCCATTTCGTCACGTCAACCGCAGCGGAAGTTCAACCATCACCTCGATGGATGTCAAGATTCAAGGTGCTCGTCGAATACTCGAACTCACCCCTTACGAACAAAGCGAGAGCCAATTCAAACCGGTCAGCCCATCATCATCACGCTCAAGCTCTTCTACGACGCGCGAGGGCTTCCAAGTAGCAGACGTGGATATGTCCGTCAACGCCGTATTCCAGATTCAACTCAAAGAACTCGGCATTTCATTCATCAACCGCCATCTTCAAGAACTAGCCTATGTGACCTTCAAGGGTATTGATCTCAAATTAACTGACTCGGCTCTCTACCACTCCCTTCGCTGGAGCATTGACTGGGTCCAAATCGATAACCAAATGTACGGCAGCGTTTTCCCTATCCTGCTCTACCCTACCAATTCCACCAATCAGGGCAACAAAAAAGACAAGATCCTACCCACGATGCAATTGGCCCTGGACAGAGTCAAGGATAACTCTCATGGTGTGATGTATTTCAAATACTTTTCGATTCTCTTGCAGGAAATGAATGTCGAGCTGGATGAAACCTTTATTTATGCCATGATTGATTTTGCGCATATAGACGATCCTTTTAAACCCTTTGAAGCAGACGTCTGGGCTTACTCGACAGATATTCCAGACGTGGATCCCGACAACAACCAGGCGCAGATTTATTTTGAAATGTTTAGTATTCAACCGATTCAGTTCAACATGTCCTTTTTACGCGTCTATCAACAAGATAATGATTCTCTAATCGCTTCTTTGCCGTTGGCTTATGTGGTGAATGCACTCACAATGACGATTGGTAATATCAATAACGCGTCGTTGAAATTTAATGCGTTGGTGATTGAAAATATGATGGCGAATGGGCCAGATTTGGCAAACAAGATGTCGATTCATTATAGCGATCAATGTATCTATCAGTTTCATCGCATCTTGGGTTCTGCCGATTTTTTGGGAAACCCTGTAGGACTTTTTAATAATTTAAGTTCGGGTGTGGTTGAGTTGTTTTATGAACCTTGGCAAGGGTTGATCATGAGTGATAAACCACAAGATTTAGGTTACGGTATTGCAAAGGTAAAAAAAAAAAAAAAAAAAAAAAAAAAAAAAAAAAAAAAAAAAAAAAAAAAAAAAAAAAAAAGATAAAATACAAAACAGAGAAAAACTAAAGTGTATATGTGTGTGTGTGTGTGTGTGTGTGTTATAGGGATTCAGTGGATTTATTAGAAAAAGTGTGTTTGGTGTTTCTGATAGTTTTTCAAAGTTTACAGGAAGTATTGGTAAAGGATTAAGTGCGGCTACTATGGATAGAGATTATCAAGATCGTCGAAGAATGAATATGTCACGAAACAGACCTAAACATGCTTTATATGGTGTCACTCAAGGTGCCACATCATTTGCCAATAGCATAGCAAGTGGTGTTTCGGGACTTGTGGTAAAAAAAAAAAAAAAAAGAAAACTATTTGTAAATTGGGTAATAACTTTTATATTTATATATGTAGGCACGACCTGTGGAAGGTGCATCAAGAGAAGGTGTAGGAGGATTTCTGAAAGGTTTTGGAAAAGGCGTGGTAGGAGTAGTGACCAAACCTGTGGTAGGCGTATTTGATTTGACCAGCAACATATCTGAGGGTATCCGAAATACAACAACACTCAATGACACCAACATGATTGAACGTACGCGTTATCCACGTTACATTGGACCCGCTGGTATTCTCAAGCCCTATTCATTAAGAGAGGCCATTGGTCAACATTGGCTAAAGGATGTCGATCAAGGGAAGTATCTTCAAGACCTTTATCTCACACACTGTCATGTTCAGAATGACGAGCGCGTGGCGATGCTGACAGATCATCGAGTCATGCTGATTCGTACTCGACGTTTGGAAGTCGAATGGCAAGAACCTTTTTCTGAGATTCAAACGTTTAAGCGAGAGCCTACAGGAATTATCATTTATCTTCGTCAATCGAGTCCTGAAAGGTTTTTGATCATCTCTGATAAACAAAGTCGCGAAGAGTTCTTCAAAAAGATTGAAGGTGCAGTTAGGAAATATAACTTGACGCGTCGTCTAGCCGATTGAACAAAAAAAAAAAAAGAAAAGAAAAGAAACAAAAAAAATAAAAATAAAAACTCATCAGTTTAAAGTGATTGAAATAGTACAAGATCCATTTAACTATTGATATCAGTTGCTATTAATTTATGCAGATTACTTTTAATATTCACCATAATAGACTAGCCTATTTACAGGATTTTAGGCTAAAATCCTGTACCGATAGGACTTCTCTCATATTTTAACCGGAGAACAATAAATATCTTTTGTATCGCAGTGGCACTGATCTCCAATGGCAGATTTAAAAGTTGTCGTGATATTAGGGTGTCAGACAAATGTAAACACTTGGAACGATACATGCGTTAATATCTTGTAAATAATCGTATTAAGATTTTTCGAGCGAAACAATTGAACTTTGTTTAAAACGGCTATTTTTAGATCTAAATAGTAAGGTATAAGGTATTCAACCGTAACTAACCAAAAGATGATAAAATAAAAGCCGAGTAATTTTTTTACACTTTTAAGATTGGCCAATAACAGTTGCAATAGAATTATCAAGATCTACGTAATATCTGTGTATGACCATTGGTTGAACTCATGTCTTACTGCTGATCAAGTTATAAATCATTCTCTACAAATAACTAAAAATTGTTGTTGTCACAGGCCGGACCAGGTAATAAAAAAAAAAAAAAAGAAAACTCAACTGGAGACATC
>JNDS01005083.1:0-22712 GCA_000697035.1 Rhizopus stolonifer B9770
TTTTTTTTTTTTTTTTTTTTTTTCAGTGAAACCAAGAAAAAAACCTTTGTAATATTTTATATAATTTACAAAAAAAAAAAAAGTCTAGAAGTTTTTTATCGATTTGAAACCAAGTAACTAAGCTAAGCAATTTTTTTAAAATTCGATGCCCAGCAAAAAAAAAAAAAAAAAAAAAAAAAAAAAAAAAAAAAAAAAAAAGATATGTCTATATCAATAAAGAAATATTCCAATGAGCATTTCAATGATGCATATCATGTTCTTCAGCATCGGGTATCTTACTGTGACCAAAACCTTCATGCCCATTGCTTTCAAGTTTTACGTTGCTGCCATCGTGTCCTTTCTGCTTTATGCGGGCATTATCTTCGATACCTTCATGCTGTTTTTCCTTGGAATAATTTTCATAGCTTACTTTATAGCCGGTGGTATCATGCCCTTCGGTATCGCTCTGTCCTTTGGTATAGTTACGAAATTTATGCTTTGAGTTGCCATGTCCTTTGATACCAGTGCGCCCTTTGATATCATCGTGGCCGTTCATATCAGCATGCCCTTTGAAATCACCATGCCCTTTGAAATCACCGTGTCCTTTGAAATCACCATGCCCTTTGAAATCACCGTGTCCTTTGAAATCACCATGTCCTTTGAAATCACCATGTCCTTTACTACCATCTCTTTCTTTGCTATCACCATGTCCTTTACTACCATCTCTTTCTTTGCTACCACGGTATCTTTCATTTTCAGAGCTTCTGTACGCTTCAGAATCACCATGTCCTTCGTGCTTATGATCATTATATTCTTCACGGTCGCTACCGGCATGTCCAACGCCTTTATCTTTTCCTACAGTGTGGTGTTCTTTGTGGCTATCTTTGGACTTCCCCTTCTTTTTGATACCATTGGATTGTTGTCTATGTTTGTTGCTATCATAACCACCATGCTTTTTATGGCCTTTTTCATTTTTCTTAGTGCTAACATGGCTTCCAGACGTTACATTATTATACTCTTTCTGCTTCATTTTATCGTATTCTTCATGTTGATTTTCACTTGTTTCAATATGCTTGTTTCCAGCACCCTCTTTATGATTGTGATTGTAAGCTTTTGTCGTATGTGTTCTATTTTTTCCATGTTCCTTGGTAGCATGTTCTTCTTTTTCGCTTTGATTGTGTTTCTTATCCTTCTTAGCGCCATATCCATCAGACTTGATGACACCGTGCACTTCATGTTGAGCATCTCTATATTTTTCATCGCTGTTGCTACTATGGGCCTTGATTTTGATACCGCCATTTTGTTTGTGTTCAATTTTGACGTGTCCTTTAGCTTTCACATGCTTATTCCATTCTTGCTTATTTCTATTTTTCTCTTTGTGTAAACTGGTATCGTGGCTTTTAGAGTCTTGGATGTTGTGCTCTTTACCGTGAGCTTTAGACTTTTGGGCACTGGTTCCTTTGTATTTTCCGCTAGCATGAATTTTGTGGGCGCTACCTCTATACTTGTTAAATTTTCCAATGTCGTAGATACTGTAGTCAACGTTATCTTTATTGAAACTTTCACCACCGTGATTTTTCAACTTGTTACTGCCGCGGCTGTCATTGCCTTCGCTCTGATATTGACTTATTCCACAAGTGCAAGAATCAGTAGGAGCAGCTGCTACAGCGATTGCAAGAGAGAGTGTGATAAAGATATGATTAATCTTCATAATGTATTAATACAATAAAAGTTGACTGAAATGACAAGTAGAAATTTACAGGTGTATTTATATCAGAATAAATTTAAGGGGCTACTTTTTTTTTTTGTCTATTTTGTGGCTGTTTGCCTTTTTATCCTTTTTTTTTTTTTAGTATAATCAGAAAATCATTTTAGCACAAGATTAAGCAAAATAGCCCCTTTATTGTAAGTGTAAAGAATCCTTTTTTTTTAAAAAAAAAATTGTAATACTTAGAGTATGGAGAAAAAATTTGCCAGAGCTAATATTGAATTACTACACCATTCTTAGATATCTTTTATGGATGCTAAGATTAATTCTATTCTAGTTTGCCTTCATAGTAACTTTCCTCTGCACTATTTATCATATGATATCTCAGATCAGACTATATGAAGATCTTTGAACCAGTTTCAGGCAATGTTTTAGATCAAATAAGACTCTAATACAGTCGATCATTTATGTGTGTGTATGTTTTTTTTTCTTCAACATATAACATGATTGAACAGTTTTCAAGATTGCTCTAACATCATTGATCATCTTTTTAAAGATTTGATAAATGAGAATTAGTAAAGACTTTTTCTATAAAAAAAACGAAATAACACAGTGATTTGAAAAAAGAGATCTACAGGAGATCAAATGAAAATAGAAGCTTAATTACTTAAATTCGCCTGGAAATTGAAATGTTAAACATGTGAAAAGATAATTATTACTTCAAAGAAATAATGACGATGTTAGACAATACTAGAAAAACAAACAAAGGAAAAAAGTGTATGACCCTAAGCTCAATTATAAAGCAAACATACTCCAAAATTCCAGTGATATACACCTAGTGTCTAAAATATTGCCAACACTATGAAGGAAAAGAAAAATACATCTCTTTTAGATTGTTCTAAAGCCATCGTATATCATGTGTGTGGCCTTCATGCTTTTATCAGTTTTCATTATAATACTCTTTGTTACTACCAACTATTCAGAGATCTAACTTATTTATTGTTTTATTAGTGAAGAACATACAAATCATTTGAGTTAAAGACAAAGGTTTGAAAGAAGCATAACCAGTGGCAGAATATCAGTTCCTTCGTTCAAGTTTCTAATAATAATAATAAAAATAGTATATTCTCAATTTTATAAAACCTGTGGGGATGAGTAGTGTTTGAAAGTATGCTCAAAACTTTTGTTCGTGTGGGATCCGTAATGCTACCTAATTGGCCTTTACCATCTGAAGGCGAGTATTCATCAGTAATTGTAAATCATTGTCTAAACTTAGTCTACAGGTACGAAACAAGACTAAAGACCGAATGATTTAGACAAAAAGTCCCCATTCTCCCTCTTTAGCTCATGACAGCAGCGTTCCTTTTCATTGAACACTCTCAACCATCGATTTCTACATATTTTAGGTGTTTACTTGAAATAAACCCAATTTCTGGTAAATAAAAAACTTTTCGAGTTCATGCTCCAGAGACGTCTTTGCTTTCACGTGTCACAAGAAAAATCTGTTTGTTATCTTTGTCGTTTTCTACAGCTTTCACATTATACCTCTACTTCATCAATAGATGTTGTCCTTAAACAACAAACACTAAATCATACTAATAAATCATATTGGCTGTATGTATGATACAGAAGTTGCCAGTCTTATTTGGTTTTTCTGCTAATTGATGACTGGACCAATCTCTCCCATTTTAGTTCTTTCCGCATAAAAATCCCATATAAATGTTTCCTTCGTGGTGGCGAGATAGAAGTGGCCAAATAATCGTCGATTTTCAACTCTTTTTATTTACAATGGAAAGAAAAAAAATATTAATAGACAAGCTTTTCATCCTTTAAAAAAATAAGATCAATAACACAACATAAACACAAAGATATTATTCTCTTACCAAATCTTTTGCTTGAGCAAAACATTCATCATACAACTCCTTGTAGTCTTCAGCAGCCTTGGTGTCTTTAGTCTTACCACCGAAAACAACCATAGTGACGGAAGTGGGACGCTTAGTGGAACTGGCTTCACCTAATTGCTCCTTGGAGGGAACAAAGATGTAGGGAACGTTGCTATCTTCACAAAGTACGGGCATGTGTGAGATGACATCCAATGGGGAAATATCTCCAGCAATGATAACAAGACCCTTTTCTCCTTTACGAAGAGCCTTGGCAACTTCTTTGACACCACGACGAACGTGCTTTACTTTGCTGGCTACACGAAATAAAATAATTTAGCTACTAAATCAAGTTGTTTTAAACTAATAAAAACCTTTCTTAACAGTTTTGAAAAGCTTCTTGGTCAATTTGTCATCGGCCAAAGGATGAGCAATGGGTGATTGGAAATAAGGAACTTCGGTTGAGCCTTCAGACTTCTTGACCTTCTTTTCTTTCTTTGATTCCTTGGGCATTTTGCTGGTTTTTCAATAAAAAAATTAAAAGAAAAAAATTGACAGGCTTTTTTTATTAAGAAAATTAGGTATCGAATGTGACTGCGATTAAGCCACACCTTAAAAGTTACCACAGATGGTCAATTGTCGCATCTGTTGCAATACATCATCTACACGTCTATCGCTTCCCTCCATGCTAACAGGTACAGCACCTCTTATGCCTTCCAAATGCTCATAACTGCTTTGAGAAAATCGAAGTTCAGTCTTCACAAGCGCCTCAAACACCGGGTCCAAGTAAGGGACGCGGAGATCGATTAACTTTGGCAAGTCGTTCACCAAGATAGTGTTCAGATTCTCATAGAGTTCTCTAGCCATATTTGCTTCTTGCTCGGCTCTTGGTAAACGCGAGGGGTCTTCACTGGGCTTGTCAATCAACTTTCTAACCTTTGAGCGCTGAGCATCATAATCTAATAATTTTTTGCTGCGGCGCTTGATTGCTTCATTGACTTCCGGGAAATAAGAAACGTATCTGGCTAATGGTTCAATTACAGTTTTTTGATATGCAGGGTCCTGAGATGAAACATTGAAATTTTTAAAAACTCATGTATCAGATAAAGAAAACCACTTTACCAGGTTATCCTTTGACTCCCTTTCAATGGCTTCTAATGCTCTTTTGTATTCTGTAAACATTGGATTCGAAAATGCACTGTCCCCATAAATTTTTTCGATGATTTGAAGTAAACGTGTTTGTGATGCAATAATGGCTAATATCTATCATTAGGGGAAGGCGTTTTCTCCGTTTTTTTTTTTTTTTTTTTTTTTTGGGGGGGGGGACGTACCTCGAGTAGAGTCCATGTATTGCTTTGCATTCTTGGACAATTTTTCAGATTTTTTTTCAAGACTATAATTCATTAAATTAAGTTATCTATTTTATCTCTCTTTTTTTTTTTTTCTTACGTTTTGAATCTTTCAAGTTCTTCTTCATATTCATTGTCAAATGTTTTGTCTACTCCGCCTGTTCGTTGTTTAATCTGATATAAGAGAAAAATGAGATAACTTTAAAAATGATTTATTTTCAAGACTTCCTTACCGTAGTACCTGCTCTGTTAAGGTTTTTTTTAATTCCGGAACTATACATAAACATAATTAATAAAAAGTATTATTTTTTGGGATAAAATTAATTTTGCTTTACAGAAATGCCATAATGTAATAAAAGTGAAAGAAAAAGAAAGAAAACTGAAAGAATAATGGCAAGTTAAAGACCCTTACGGCGAAAAAATTTAACGTAATTACGAAACAAAAATGGCAAGTGCCACAGTATTTTTTAACGTCAGTCTCATTTTGGTAAGACCAGTCTCAGAAATTTACCAGCCAGAGTATGGACTATTTCTAATTTACTTAAAAAAAAAGCCTATACCAAGTCAAAATACCTGGGTATTTGAACATGCCGGTCTCAAGACTGTGAAACTAAATAAATGCCAAGTTTATGTATTCATTGTTCGTTTTAGGTAAAAGGCCGATTTTGTGTATTATGCCAAGGACGAATACAACTCAGGCACACATTTCTATTGTTTCTATACGCTATGCCAAAAGTAATTTATAACAGTTGAACTTGCAACTATCCGAACAAAGGATCTTGCTGTTGCTGCCGAGCGCAAATTCTTAAAGGGTGATTCCAATGGTACTCTTCTTTTCATGGGTATAGGTAATGCTGGTACTGAGGTTGGTAGTGCAATTAGAAGCTATGATAGACGAGGAGGAAAATGGCTTCCAAGAATACACAAAAGATATGCCGAGACAATGATAACAGACGAGCATATGACTTCCCAGCTCTGTTTGTATTGCTATTTCCTTATTGCTCACAGTCGAACATCGGACGGATCTATCTCTCTTGGAACTCTCCGTTGTTTGAACCCAAATTGTGAAGCATTTAAACATGGCCGGGCAACAAACAATCGAGATGTGATGTCTGCAACAACAATTGGGATCTCCGCTATGACACAGGCTCTGTTGAGGAAGTCTTTTCCTCCTTTTTCCAAACAACAATAATTACACTTATCTCTTCGCCCTCGGTCACCTGAAAATGGTGCACCTTGTTGGCTTCGCCGCCTGTACGTTGAATACCTTCGAGATAAGTAGAAAATATATTTATTGCCTTTTTGTAATATTGACTTCATATACCCTTACAGTATTTTTGTGCCAATCAGAAGCTCTGAGCCATTTAGTAGTTTGTCAAAACAAGATATTTTAATATGAAACGGTATGTTTATTATATTTTAATTCAATACATATATACACGATAGTACTGAACATACTGTATTTACAAATCAGCAATTTCAATCACTTGCTTACCAAAGTTAACACCACGCAAAACATTACATAAAGCTTGGGGAGTTTGATCAATTCCCTTTGCAACATCTTCACGGTATTTCACACGTCCGTCTACCAACATGGGAGTCACCTCTTTAAGGAACTCTTCTTCAAAATCGTAGTGATCCATGATGATAAAACCTTCAATAGTAATACGCTTGGTGACAACATTCATCAAATTGTAGATGGGTTCAGGCTTTGCAATATTGTATTGAGAAATCATTCCACAGGCAATGACACGGGCATAGAGATTGGCGTGCTTCAAGACTGCATCGAGCATTTCACCGCCTACATTTTCGTAGTAGATATCAATACCGTTAGGACAGTGCTTGCCCAAGTTTTCATCAATTGAACCATTCTTATAGTTGAAGGCGGCATCAAAACCAAGAGACTTGAGATATTCAACCTTTTCTTCAGTACCAGCAGAACCAACAACGTAGAGACCCAATGCTTTACCGAATTGACCTACAAGTTGACCTACAGCACCTGCTGCAGCAGAAACATACAAGGTTTCTCCCTTCTTAGGCTTACCAATCTTGTTTAAACTAAAGCAAAAAGATTAATAGGCATAAAAAAAAAAAAAGTTATTTCACTTACCCGTAGTAAGCCGTCATACCGGGCATGGCAAGAACACCTACATAGTGTCTAAGGGGGAGGCCATTTTCCTTTGCGTCATTGCGAACGAGATATGCCTTTTTAGCGTATTCAGCAGTGACCAATGTGTATTCTTCAAATGAACCTTGAGCAGTACGACCGTACACAAGATCATCTACCTTGTAATCAGGGTGGTTTGACTTTACGACAACACCCATTGTGTCACCTGTCATAGGCTTGTCTATAGGGAAAGCGGGGGCATAGGATTTAACGGAAGCATCTCTCATACGACCGCGCATGTAAGGGTCCACAGAGAAAACGAGCTGCTTAAGGATGAACTCCCCCTTGGCAAGAGGAGCATCTAAGTCGATTGTGCTTTCTTTAACTTGCATGTGCTCATTGGGCTCGGGATAACCGGTGGGAATCTTTGTGAATAAAACTTGCTTGTTGGATACCATGATTGTAAATACTTTGATAAAGTGAAAAGAGACAGAAATGACAATCACTTTATATAGTGTCGAACAAAAAAACTAAGACCTCTGGGGTTAAAAATATTGCGGTATACAAAAACCATGTATTAATCATACTTCACTAGGCAATTTGATTAATAATGCAATGTTTAGACTGACAAACAAAAAATGAAAGTGAAAAAGGCACTATTTTAGTATCAGAACTTACAGAGGAAATAGTCCAAGGAAACTATTTTTCTTTGCAAAGAATATTTAATGCTTATGGCACTGCAACGTGGATTCTATTCAAAACGATCGAGATCTTATTGTCCAATTTGGGATTGTAGAATTAACGGAGTCTAACATTAGAAACAATAAAATACAAAAAAGACTCTGGCGTTACGGTTTTTCCGTTTCTTACGTAAAGTTTCTTTCATATTTCACTTTTAAGCTTTAACAAAACAAAATTAAACAGCTTTTTATATTTTGCGAATTGAATTTACAAGAGATGGTTCGCGATTATCCTACACGAATTGAAATTGTTTTATTCATTACAAAGAAATCGATCGGAGCCTTTTGATGTCTTGATAATGTTTTATTAAAACAGATCATCGTTCAAAAACATATTATCTGTACAAGCCCATAAGGAATACACAAAAAAACCGGTAATAAGGTAGTTGTAAGTTGGTTTCTTGATTGATTGTTTTTCTTTTCACAACCTCTCCCGCTCCCAAACCCCTGTTATTTGCTGAAGTCCTCTGTTTAATTTCAAAGAGTTGATTAGTCATCGTAAACGTCAATATTATCCGTTTTCTTCAAGTAATGCTCCCTTTTTTCCTGTTTGAAATACAGGACAACGAAGCAAATCCGACTTTTTTTTTTTTTTTTGCTCTCTTGCTGATCCAATCAACACGGACGTGTCTTTTCTTAAACTCACAATTAATGTTTTACAGTTTTTTTTTTTTTTGAAAAATGGCAATTGAAACAATCAAATTGACTCTACGTAATTGTATTACACGTGCCTGTAATAATTTAAAAATACAAGTAAGAGCAGTATTTGATGCTTGGTCTTTATAGTATATGAGTATGAGCTATGTTTGTAGATGTAGTTCATGTAAAATCATGTAACATTTTAAAAATGAATATTCTTCCTATACTTGACCAGGTAATTTTGGACGGACAAAAACTTAAGTTTCACATTGTATTGCGAGTCTGAGAGAGAATATAGCTCTCCTTTTCTTTTCTGCTTTAAAACTCGGATCAATAGATATCGCAGGTATACAATAAGTGTAAAGAAAGTCTTGGTATCAACAGAAAGAAGACGAAAAATCTTTATAAATTGTTATTGGTTGATGGTATTAAGGTTTTCTGAAACTAAATCCCTTACAAAAGAACAATAGCTTTTGATATTAAGAGCTTTATTTTTTTTTATAGTGGAAGTTTCCCACATCTTTTATTCAAATAACTTGATGAACACAAGAATAATTCTTGTTTATTAAGAGGCACAGGCTTAATATGTATCAATTCGTTTTTTTTTTTTTTTTTTTTTTTTTTTTTTTTGAAGTATATTCTCAGACAATTTTGATTATTCTCTTTGTGTATCAAATACCTTTTTCAGACTTTTTTTTTTAAAAGAAAAAAAAGAAAAAAGAAAAAAACCCCCACGGACAAGATTTCCGCGATATCGTTTGTTTAGAACACCCATTTTCTGGAAAGTATAGACAGGTTTGTTATTAACAAGGTGTCACGCTGTATAATAATTCGTGATACCATGTCAGCGAATTTAATCAAGAGTACACAGATATTCTAGACATTGGCCTCTTTTTTCTCTTTTTTTCATTGAAGAAATCGTCTCCCTAACTATAGGTAATACAAATGCACGGGCCAAGGATCGTGTTGTACATTCAATACAAAAATTTGTTTTCCAAATAAATTTGCAAGGAGGTGACTAATAGCGTCCTTGTTATTTTAAAATAATTTTATGTGAGACATATTTAATAAAAGAGCGTATCTAAGTGTATTGTTGTTTCTTAAACACCATTAGGGCTTTATCGTGTCTGTGTAGCACACAAAATCCACGATACATGGGTACACATTGCGCCGTGTTTTTTGGGGTTTTTTTTTTTCTTCTTCTTACTATACTACAGGACCAGTCTATTAATCTGGGATCAACATGTGTTTGTTCGTATAAATACAGTTTAATACCACCAAGAAATCAGATAAAGTTTTCCAATCCCCCCCCTTTTTTTTTTTTTCGCAATATGTTTGTCACACTAACGTATCTGTTAAAAATATACAATTAATTGCCTTATTTTTGTCGTAACAGGACAAAAATAAACGTTTCTTCTTTAAAGCAATCTAATTATGAGATCGATCAAGTAAGCCTTATTTATTGTGGAACTGCCCAATTAAAATAATTCGCGATAAGGTATAACGTTTTGAGTCTCGAAGGTTAAACTGACTGCAAGTTTGAACTTTTTTTTGGTTTTCAAAATATAATTTCAATCGGTAGAATTTACATGTAAAGATATCCAAAACTACTTTGCTCCTTTTTAATAGAAGATATTATACAATGGGTTTAACAAGAATTTATAAATATTTATCTTTTGTAGATGGGTGCTCAATTTTCTGGAGTTTTTGTTAGAAAACAAACCATAGTAAAATAATATGACATCAATATTCTATTCATTAAAGTTACACAGTGTATTGACTGGGGTTAACGTATATAAAAAGGATGAACCAAGTAACCGTCGAATTTCTGAACTCCCCGATGATCTCTTTCGAATTACTTTTGAACAATCCAGTACCATTTTTTTTACTTTGAGCTTCTGTAAACAAAACATACACGTCATCTTAACATCTTCTTTCAACTCACTTTACCTAAGACAGAAGGCATAATCCCAAACTTGCTTTTTAAAGTGAATGGTTTATGTCATTCATTTTTTTATAATAATTATATACTGACAGACATAGTAGCAATAAATACCCTAGAGCGTTTTATATTGTAAATTCTGCTAATATGATTTAAGCAAGTTACTTGATACGTATGCACATAGCTGCAACCTGTAAACAAAGAATGATCTTGTTTTTTTTTTTTTTTTTTTTTTTTTTTTTTTTTTTTTTTAATCAAGCAAAGCTGCACTATTTTCACCTGTGTCATCACTTTGTCGTATTCTTGCATATTTATTTCTTGTAATGCCTTATTTCTTATTTTTCAGCTCTTTTTCTTTGCAAACAGAGATTTCTCACCATGACAATTTCAATACTTGATCAAGATTGCCTGCAACTCATCTTTGAATTGTGTGACGGTTGTCCTTGGACTTTATGTACAATAGCCAGCGTCTGTCGTCAGTGGTATTTTATCTCTCATCGTTCTTCTGTTGTAAGTTATTTTGTATCTAAGCACCTTAAATAACTCATTACCCCCTTTATTTTTTTTTAGTGGCGGAATTTAGTGTTAGATAAACCAATGCGTTACTCCTGTTACACCCGACTGCTTGAATCCAAACACCCTCTTTTACACAAAGTCACGCACCTAAAGGTATCCAAACCCAACGAGCACCGACATGCCCATTTCACACCGCTTCCATTTGAAAACTTGAGTTCAGTGACACATTTGGAGACAGAAAATCTTTGTCTGGCCGAGATTCAGTACTTATCACACCAACTCAACCCAAAGCTTCTGTCGATCGTGTGCGGAAACATCGAGACATGGTGTGACACAAAGAGATTCTGTTTTGATCTGGTATATGTACACCCCCATTTGCGAACAGCTTACATGAACTTTGCAGAGGACGGTAGTTCGGGGTTTGCATCCATGGTCGAGCTTGCAGAGACTACGGTAAACGCGCCTGATATCAAAAAATTTGCACTTACGAGTATACGCGACGGGCAGAATGGAGATCAAAGAAATATTATGAACAAAATAGAAGAAACAGAAAACGATGTGGATATGCATTATATAGATCCAGAATTTATTCGAGAGAGAAAAGAGAATCTGTTGCGGATTTGGAAGGAGCTAGAAGATGCAGTAGTAGAGAAATACAGTCCACTGGCTAAACTAAAGCATTTGACACACCTAGCCTTTGGATTCTGTACCTCTTGGACACCCAAGGTCTGGACTGAATGCTTTCTTCCACTAGCCTCAAATGAAATACGGTATTTGAGTCTACACGGCTGGGATCAGTTGGGAAAGATGGGCAAGATTGGCTGTCAAAGTTCAACAATACAATCTATTCGATTCGAGGCAGAAAACGCGATTGCAGACTGTTTTGAATCCATGACAAACTTACAATCCTTACAGCTCGTGGATTTCAGTATTGGTTCTGGTTTACTGCAAGCATCCACTAAAATGAATCAGATTGTTTATCTTGATATCGTGTTTACTGATTTATATGTGAAATTCTTTACTGGGCCCTTTGATGTCTGGTTACTAACTGAGCCTCTGGAAGAATTTATTTTAAACATATTTCGAGAGAAAAAGGCAGAAAAAAGACACGTTTGTATTCATCTACATCCAAAGTTGATTACAGAAATAGAAAGAAGCAAACCTTTTGGAAAGTCTTTTCTATTGAATATAAAAAATGCACTCCAACAAGCTAATACTTCACTCGTCTTTGTGCCTTTACATAGTAATTAAAACCATTTAAAATAATCTGGTTCGCATGTTTCTTGTAAAGTAAAGTGAATACTATTTAATAAACCCTATTTGTTCAGGAAAATTTTGCAACTTCCCATTTTTACAAAGTTTGTTATAGTCCCACTCGCTTTGAGTTCTATTGAGAGAATGTTGCAATGATTTCTACTTCCTCCTTCTTTCTCTTCAAAGTCTTATATTCCGGTTTGATGGAGAAAAGTATTAAGCGTTGGGTTCAGGCGATAGATTATCGATATCTCTTCTTGGTGGAGAAATATAAACATACCCATTATGGAGCTGTAAACAACAGTAGGTTGCATTGTAAACACGAATCCCACTACCCTATTCATTGCATTGTGAAACCCCCCAAAGTTCAACCTTCATAACGTCTTCTAAGCCGCACATTATGGTATGATATGTATAGTATAAGATTTCCCATTTTCTTTTAATTTCATCCGCAGATCTGGGGACAGTAATGGATTTGTAATGATTAAACTCCACTGCTTATCTGCCGTAGGCTTGACTGCATTCATATTTATTCAATTCACGATAATCGCCTTCTGTAGAGTTCAATAAAAAAGAATATGCTGATAACATTTCATGCACGTAAAGAACCGACTGTTTGTTTGTTTCTGGTTATATCGCTGTTGCTCATTGTCTAATAATTTAAAACAAGTCAATTTTTATATTTCATACGGCGAGGTACCTTAAAATGCTGTTTTCCTTACCAAAAGCTGGATTCATTATTGTTAACAATACCCCGCCCCCTTTTTTTCTTTCAACACTTTAGCATCACACCAAAACCATTTAAAAGTGAGGATGAATTATCAAACCAGTTCTTGCTGCGATACGCCCCAAAGATTTCTTTTCTATAATTATTTTTGACAAGTACATGCTATGCAATGCATGTTTAAGTAGAAGCTCGCTGGCTTGTTACCAAGAAATCAGTTAAAAATAATTCGTTTATCTTTGACGAATTGTTCATACAAATTGAGGTAATCACATCTTTGAGATTGTAAACAAAGAAAACAACAAAATGATTCTTTTTTTCAAACTGCTCTTTATTATGAAACTGAAGAATTATTTTTGAAATTCAAAAGACATAATGATGAAGACAGAATTTTCTTAAAGTAACCAATTCTACACGATTTTATACAATACATAATTTTTAGGCCCACTATTCATAAGAAAGTATTAGTACGCTGTTTTATAAACAAGAATAATCGACTTACCAAATCACGAAGATATTTCCTACTAGATATCCAACTAAACAAGATTTTGTTTGCTTCTACTACGTCCACTCCTTGATGATTCACCAGCATCTCTGCCAATGCATCTTGAACACCTTTTGCCATTCCCTTTGCATCACCACAGATATAGATTGCAGCGTCCTTTTTAGTGATCAAGTCGAACAATTCTTTTGAATTCTGTTTAATCAGATCCTGTACATACACCTTGGGTGATCCATCAGAGGCACGGCTTTCAGCTAAACACAATTGAGTAATGGTACCATCTGCTTCAAATTCACGAATTTCGCTTTCAAACAAAAAGTCTACAGATCTGTTTCTAAAGCCATAATACACGTGAATGGGTCCAAATGCGTCCTCAATATGCCGTTGATGGCCTACGCCGCCCATCGACTTGCGAATCTTGCGCTGCATCTGTCTGTGCTCCAAAAAACCAATGAAGGGCGCGATACCCGTGCCGGGGCCAATCAAGATCAATGGACGTTCTGTCTCTACAGGCAAGGTAAATGCGTTTTCGTTATGACGGATAAACATGGGCACCCTGATCAATTTCTTTGCGGGATCTACTGCAATTTCGATCTTGTTAGGTGTCGTACGACTAGGTACAACTTCTGTCAGTTTGTCCATCCAAGGTGTTGCTACACCTTTGCGCTCAGCCTTGCCTTCGGTAATATACTCTACCACATTGAAAGCAAATCGAATCTTGCTGTTTCTCTTGAGTAGAGAGCTGGAAATAGAGTAAAAACGAGGCATATGAGCTGGTAAGAGATCAAGTAGACGTTCAATGGGTGGTTGACAGGACGGAAATGTCTCGAGGATGTCTAACAAGTTGGGACATTCGTTTCTGATCGTATTAAAAACAGGTGTGCCCTGCTTGCTGCAAACATACATCAGAGAAAGTTTCTGGTTGGGATCGGATGTGTGATCTGCAAGCATTCTCAAGAGGGCCTTTCTAGGCTGACTGGTTAAATCAACACCGTAACGGAACAGATCAAGCAAGGTGACATTGGAGGCCTGTTGCAAGTGAGATGGAAGATTATCACCTTCTACTCTGTATAAATCATTCTGGGCCTCTTTTGAGATGGATAGACGACAGAGAACGGCTTGTACTAAATCCTCATCATTAGGTGCAATCACACCAAAGGCATCTCCTGGCTCAAAATGAACATCTTCGCCCACATCGAGTTCCACTTCTAATGTACGCTTCAAAGCATCGGCAGTGGATAAACAAGACACCATAGTGACAGGTGCATACGTGATTGGCGCAGGTGTTGCAACGAAATCAGGTACATCCTTCTCGTCAGTTTCCCTTTTATTATCGAGTTTTGTCAGCTTTGCAACAGGTACAGACACACGAGGTAAGCCAGTCAATTTAGCACCAGGTGCCAGCCCTGTTAAACTAATCTCCAGAGGAAATCCTTTATAGCTCTTGCTTTGCACTTTGTCAATCAAAGAGTTTTCAAGCTGAGTGTACTTTTCTACATTCCCAGGAAGTGTTTGTTTACGATTTTTCATAGAATAGGCATTGGTCGAAGCTGGATCAATCTGAAGCTCCGTCATTTCCTTTTCCAGCTGCTTTTCTGCTTTCACACTGTCCTCAATAGACAAGTCTGATTTTTGAACTAATTCAGTAGGCAATACTTCCCATAACTTTTCAATCCAAGGATCAACTACGTCTTCTAATCTAAAAAAAAAAAAAAAAAATAAGACGCTTTTTCTTTTTTTTAAAAAAAAATATATTTGGAAGAGTTACCCTTCTGCATCGTCGGCCAATCCTTTCTCATAAAATACAGCCGAGCCGAGATCTTTGAATTTCTTTTCTAAAAGTTTTCCTGTTCTGTTAAAGTTGGAGTAATTGCTGTCACCTAATCCCAAGACGGTAAACTTTGTATTTTTCAAATATCCCTTGTCATTGTTTCCACGCAGGAATTCCCAAAATTTGAGTGAATTGTCAGGGGCATCTCCGTCACCTGTATTTGAAGTGACCAGAATTATAATGCCTGTACTTTGAAGTGATGCCTTTTTTTTTGGGGGGGAATTGAAATCGTGAGTTTTGTATTCCCCCTATTTCTTTTGTTATTTTACTTGTTCATAGTCATCCATCACTAAACATTGTCCAGTATATCCCTTTTTTGCAGCCTCCGTGTGAATGTTCTTGGCTATCCATTCTGAATTTCCTGTTTGTGAGCCCCAAAGAATGAGGTAAGTTGAAGAAAGTTCTGACATTACAAATGTCTTCAAAAAAAAAAAAAAAAAAAAACTAAAAGAAAAAGAATTGCTGAGTCAATAAAAAATTCCAGTACTGAAAACTGCAGAAAACATCACCGATAACTATAAGTTTTCTACAGTTATCCGTAGTTTTACAGCTGTGCGGAAGACTTGTCCTTTCCCTGAAAACAGAACGCTGGTATTAAGATGATTGAAAGTAATCAATATATTTCTCTTATAAGTCCATGCTTCAATTCGAACAATCTGGATGAAGAAGACGAACAAGATATTAAAGATAATTACGACTAAGAATAATAATAATACACCACTCAATTCTAATCAGTTTTACTACGATTTACAATTAAAGACTAAAAAATATATTTGGTTTTATTAAGGTTGCTCTCAAACAAAAAAGTTTTTAATTGAGTGTCGGATTAATAAACATTATAGTCAATATCTTTACTTAATATATTTTTAGAAAAATACTTGTGGAAGAAGATAAGTGAGTTTAGAGTTACTATTCAAGGTAAATCCAAGAAAGGCCAAAGCCAAAAAATTCATTTAGGAAGAAATTTTAGAGAAAAGTCTTAGTTTCTTATCAGATGCGATGTGGCGTTGTGAAACCTGTTGCTAAGGAACACTCGATACAGTGCGATACATTTATATTTTAATTTCCGTTGTCCGGTAGGATTTGGTGTGTGCAAAGAATATTTGATGACCCTTATTTGAAACATGGCTTGGCACACATGAACAACAAATCCATTCCTTGTGTTGGTATGAAGAAGAAGAAGAAGAAGAAAACACACATACCCACACACACATACACATACAACTCTCGTCTAATTCAATTGTAACTAGAGTGTCGAAAACAACGTCGAAAATGCATACAAACCGATCCCGATGAACCTTGTTTGAGATGTGTCAAACTTGGCAAAGTTTGCATTGATCCAAGTAGTACGTCCATAGATCCGAATAATGGAATTGATTGTCTGAGAGAGCAAGTTGAAGAGCTATCTCTAACAATTAGACGTTTTGAAAATGAAATGAAAGCATTACAACAAAAGCGTACATCCTCACAACAATTGATTGCAAATTTGTGCTATAGTTGGAAAGCTCAGATACGCAACGGGCATTTTAGCATAGATACAGGAATCAAATACTTGAGTGAAATTTTGCGATATCAACAGTCGATCAGTTATCTTTCTCCTATAAACACATATAATAGCAGCTCAAATGAAGACAGTCGGGAAGAGAATAACGACATTCTCGTTAGTTTCAAAACTCAAGAGTATGGTAGTCTGTATGGCATTGCAAGGAAGATACTATTAAAATGCCAGCAGAAGACTATAATTGGTCCGTCACCACTAATGTCTGATTTTACAGCAATAGGTTTACAAGTGATCATGAATCAACTAGTCGACATCTATTTCAGCTGCCATAACATTTATTTTAGTGTGGTTCATGAAAGCTCTTTTAGAAAGAACATCGAACTTGCAGAAGTTCCCTTTGATGATTTGATTAGCTTTGCAATATGTAGTTTTGTTTGTTCTACACCTTGTGACCATCTAGTTTACAATGCTCGGCAAAGAAGAACGATGGGCGATTTTTTTTACTTAAAGGCAAAAGAGATTATGCTCGATCAATTTGATGATTCAAGTAAAAAAACCGAAAATGTAACGGCCATTCTTCTGTTATTCAATTACGTACACATGACCTTACGGTTCATGGAATACGATTTGTATCTTACTATGGGCTACCAGATTTGCCTCGAAATGAAAGCACATTATGGCAAGATTGGACCACAACCAACGGTCGAATATGCTCTTTTCACTCGACATTTATTATATGGTTACAGTTTACGTACTTTGCTAGACTGTGTCACCGATAAATCAGTTACACGACAACCTTTGCCTTTTCCAAAATTGGTATCTATGTCAGATGAATCAGAGATTATGAAAAAATTCTTACAAACACACGATCATATACTCTCCATACATTCCCACCCGTTTTTAGATGTGCTATATGTATGTAATATTTTAGCAAAACACAAACATTATTTATTGATTTTTGGCATCAAAGGAACAAGTACACCTTATTTATTTAGGATCAATGTGTACTGTAAAATTAGAAACTATTTTAAAATTGGATAGAATTTTATTCGAACATCGACAAAATATTCCAGGACAAAAAGGCTTTTGTGAAGACATTTACAACGAAGAAAAGTGCAAGAAAGATATTGATGAATCAGAAGACTTTTTCACCATTTTTACTTTTGTACATTTCAGCTCAATCATCCTTTCTTTCTACGCGTCATGTTTACAACCAGTTACATCGACTAACGAAAATGAAGAATTATTAAACATAATTCGCCAAAATTCTTCGGAGAGGTCTCAAAAGATTACTCGTTTATTGTTTTACGGGATTGAAAGACTATCTCGACTTAAGCCTACACTATGTAAATTTTAGAGAAAAGTGTATATACACATGAATCTTACATTCTTCAAATTTAGGCTGGTTTCAGTCAGTGTCAATCGAATGCTTATGTTATAACATAGATACCTTGGTTTTGCAACTTTCGGTGAAGAATATGGCTTCAGAAGTACGACAGGTGCTTTTTAATGCTATCAAGAAAATAGAAAAAAACCGTACACTTCAGAAAAAAGATCTACCTCCTATTGCACAGACAGTCAAATGCGACGTTAAAGAGTTCATTCGTAGTCACAAAACGGATACTTACTGCTACGACAAGTACCCAGATCCTTGGTGTGCATTGATGTGTAATTTGTCACAGCACCTCTGATCTTTTCTTATATTGTACTTGTATTAAATAAAATAAAAAATGAAAAATGAAAAAGTAATTGACAATCTTAACGTGATATTTTTATTTCCATGTAACAAGACTGTTCCTTTAAGCTAAATTTCTCATATCGTTTTATTCCTATGCATCTCTTATATTCTCTTTGTCTCTAATTAAGACACGTTCAAGAGTTAATTTTTTACATAAATTGCAAATACTTTTAATGTGGCTAACAGATTCTTTTCTGGTATGATCTATTGTAAGAGATACATAAAAAGAAAAGGCATGCTTTTTGTTCTCATGCTTTGATTTTAACTCGTTATGTTTCTAAACACTTTGATCAAATAAAAACGTGTTGAGTTTAGATCATTTAAAAATATAAGACGACTCGTCTTCCTCTCTTTTTTTCTTTCCTCATTTTGGTTCTTCTTTTTCTAAGATGTCTCAGAATCAAACAAATACATTTTCAAAAGAATATGATGATTTGATACAGCAATTAACAGAAAAGATAAATATATCAAAACCTGATGATATAGTACACTTTTGCTATAATTTTTTTCAAGCTCGTTTATCTAAAGAAAAATCTACAAAGGGTAAAAAAAAAAAAAATGATGTTCTTTTGACACTTGTTTAATGAGATTTAGAACATACGGGCGTTCATCCAAGTGATAATGGATTACAGGGCTATGGAGCAGTTCCGATAAATCAAACCCTTTCGGCGGAGGATGAAGAGGAAGACGAAGAGGTGAATGAGCTGCATGATTTACCACAGTTCAAGTCCCACATGCAAAACAGACGTGTCTCAGTCAGTGCAGAATCCTTGCAACCTCAAAAATTGAAAATGTCGCATAAAAAAGTTCCCAAATCAGAGACTGAGCAAGATATGATCCATTGTTCTTTGACTGCCCATTTTTTGTTCAAGACGATTGAAGAAGAGCAGCGCCAAGAGGTGATTCAGATTATGGAACAAAAGAATTTCCCTGCAGGTTCTCGGGTGATTGAACAAGGGGCAGCAGGTGACTATTTTTATATCGTTTCTTCTGGCTCTCTGGATTGTCTGATTAATGGCACGAAAGTGACAGCTTATAAGCGTGGCGGTAGTTTTGGTGAACTGGCCTTGTTATACAACGCTCCACGAGCAGCCACTATCATTGCCACTTCTGATACAATTCTTTGGGCGCTTGATCGTATTTCTTTTCGCTCGGTTATTATGGAAAGTAATTCACTCAAGAGAACAATGCACGAATCGTTTTTGAAAGGAGTACCTTTATTTAAATCTTTGGAGACATCTGAAATTCACAAGATAGCAGATGCTTTGGAGCCTATTCGGTTCCAGGAAGGCCAAGTTGTTCTAAGCCAAGGTGATCCTGGTGATAACTTTTATTTAATTGAAGAAGGAAAAGCAGTATTTTATAGAGTCGCACCCGATGGGTCACAACAGAAAGTGAACGAGATGAAAAAGGGCGATTATTTTGGAGGTAAGATTGGAAGTGAGTTTATTAGGTGATAACATTATTTTAGAACTCGCTTTGTTGAACGATAAACCTAGAGCAGCCACAGTGTTAGCAGAAGGACCTCTTAAATGCGTAACATTGAGCAAGCTGGCATTCACACGATTATTAGGTCCTGTCATGGATATATTGAAACGTAACACTGTCAACTACCATGCTGTTCTTAAAGAAGCAGAATCTTAATTTTTATTAAAATCATTTCTTTTCTTCCTCTAACTTTTGCTTTTTTCTTGCCAGATAACGCTCTCTTGCGCTCATAGCAACGTCTTCTGTTGTACGTTTTGCTGTCGCTTTCTGTTCTAGTTCCTTCCTCTTTCTTTCCTCCTCTTCCTGTTCTCTCTGTTTGACTTCGATCATTTGTTTTTCTATTTCTTTACTCAGTCGTTCACGCTCATCGCTATCTCTTCCTTGTTTTCTCTTAGATTCATACTCTTCCACCTTCTTGCGTTTATAAGCTTCGTATTCATCCATACGTTCTTGAATACGTTCATCAGATGCTGCAAGTGATCCAAAAGTTCCAAATCTCGCCTTCACATTTAAACCTGCACCTAATAATTGACGCTTATCCACAATCTCATTGTTATCGTTTAGCATTACATCCTTTCCTTCTTTCTCTGCTTGTATCGCTAATTTTGCATCTGTACTCTCTGAAAGTTCGATTTGGGCAGTGTTTTTTGTTTTATCTTTATTTGCAAAGGCCTTCATCATAGCCTGGTGTTCTGCTTCTTTCCGCTCAAGCATTTGCTTATAAAATGTATCCATTGTTTTACCCTTTGCTGCAATTTCTTCTCTTTCTTTTTCCTCTCTCTCGATTCTTTCTAATTCCTCTTTTTGCTTTTTGAATCTAAAAAAAAAAAAAAAAAAAAAAATCAGCAATTGGAAAGGCATTTTGAATTATGCTTCTTACGTTTCAGTAACAAATACTTCTCTGTCTGCAAACTCCTCTCCTTCCTCTTCTCTTTCTCTCGCCACCTTCTTTTCTTCAGCCAATAGTCGATCCCTTTTTCTGATCTCTGCCATCTCTAATAATCCCTTGATATACTTGGCCTTTTTCTCTTTAGGTCCCTTGGTCGCTTCCTTTTTTTTCCTTTCGGCTTCTTTGAGATCGTCATAGACAGCATCATAATCAAATATATTGGGATCTTCTTCAAGGGCTTTGGTATGTTCGTCCTGAAGCTTTTTATTGGTCGTCTTATAAGACGAGAGTTGTTTATTCACTTGTGCTTTTGCTCGTTGATTAGCACTCTTTTTTTGGTGATCGACAACTTCGTCTTCCTCATCACTTGTATTTCCAAACGCACTCGATCGGTTGATTTTAGGTGTGGATAAAGTTTTTTTCTTTTGGAGATTTAAGCCGAATTGCATAGTATAGGAAAAACGATATATATTTATATATATATATATATATAAAAAAAAGAGCCCAGCTTTGCAGGTCGACTATAACTTTTACTCAACCATTTGAGCTCAGCAACTTTACTTTGTTTTATATTGTGATTCAATGCTTTCTATAATATAACAGAATAGTATCAAAAGTTATACATTAAATCCATCTTTCCTTTGAAAAATCCCAAAGAAGTTGTGGATTCTTCCAAGTTAGAAAATCATTTACAGTATGATCTCTGTAATTTCGAAGATATATCGCACTTTTTTTTTTTTTTTTTTTTTTTTTTTTTTCTATTTTACGAAAACTGAAAGAGAATTGTCCTAATTTTTTTTTTTTTTTTTTGGTAGAGTTACGCGTAGTATTGATGCGCACTATTAAAAGAAGAATTGGCTTTGACAAATAATAAAACCAATCTCACGCTTAAAACCCTTTGTTGAATCCTTTTCCCTTCTATCTTAATAAATATCTACTATGTGTAAGTGGATCAGAAACATTCATTGAATTGTTACTACAAAATTATTTTACAGAATAGGGCAATTTTGGACAGCTTTTTCTATATACAGATTTGAAGTGTGATAATCCTTTATTATCTTGAACAAAGAAGACAAATAAAAGATCTTCTGCTTTCTTTCAACCACTCGCAACTGTCTATCAAAAATATATTTTTTGCTCGAAAGCAAAACACAACTGTGTTTATAACACCTTGCAAATGCATTCTTTGTTAAAATAGCTTAATATAATTCTTATAGTAAGGATGATTCGTCTTTGGACATGGTATCGATCTCGCGGTGTGGTTTAGAGGTGTGCCTAATATCAATATTTTGATGGTCTGTGTCGACAGTGTGCGTATTTCCCTCCCCCCAAAAAAAAACTCTTGGTCGATACCTTTGTTTCCAATGGACTCGTTACTTCAATCAGTCATATCCACCCTCTAGAAGTCGAAGGACTATGAGTTGAATTAATAGAAATTTGTGCACAGTATTTAAAATCAGCCAAGGAAAAACATAAAGGAACTGGGGACATATTCATCGTGAGAATCAAGATCGTATCAATTTTATTATAAAAGGTATTCATTTATATAATTTGCTAAAAACATTTATTGAATATGGGAAAAAAAAAAAAAAAAGGTTTTTAAAAAGTTACCAGTAAATATTCTGATAATCTCACAAATAAAGGAAATGTTATCACAGTGGGTTGAATACCTTTCTTTTTTATTTGTTTCATTAATAAACAAAGACTTTTTACTCTTTCTAAGTTTTGTTTTTCTATTTTGCCCTTTACAACACGAGCAAATAAACTCAGAAAAAGTTGCGCAAGATTTAGTTAAACCGATTTGTTTCTCTTGTACTTGAATTAATAAACCGGGCTTTCGCTTCATATGTGTTTACGTATCAACACAGAGAAAATAATTTCACAATTTCTTTTTTGTTTATCAAAAAAAAAAAAAAAAAAAAAAA
>JNDS01005085.1:0-37365 GCA_000697035.1 Rhizopus stolonifer B9770
TTTTTTTTTTTTTTTTTTTTTTTTTTTTTTTTTTTCTAATACTTTTTATGGCAAAAAACGTCAATTTGTGTTCAAAAAGTTTTATTTTAAGCTTCAAACAACTTTGAAAGTGATTCACCGAAATGGGTACGACGAATGGCTTCAGAAAATAAGGAAGTGACATCAAACACCTTGATTTTAGCATGGTTCAAATGTTCTGCTTGTGGAGTTGAGTTACTGACAATCAGTTCATCAATGGCACTATTATTAATATGGCTGATAGCATCAGCAGATAATACAGCATGACTCACAATAGCATAAATCTTTTGAGCACCCTTTTCTTTTAATAGACGTGCTGCTTTGGTGATTGTATAAGATGTGTCTGTAATATCATCAATCAAGATACAATTGCGACCACGAACATCTCCTACGAGCATAGATTCTTTCTTTTGGGATTGATGGACTTTAGGTCGTTCCTTATGTACTAATGCAAAATCCATACATAATTTCTCTGCAATGGATGTGCCTCTATTATGGTTAGTAACAAAGTAACCCATTTCTTCTTCTTTCTCTACCTTTTGGCACCACCAGCATCTGGTGAGACAATGATTGCATTTTGATAATCAGGAATACTTAATCTAATATAGTTGATAGTTGTAAATATACTTGTAAGATTATCCACGGGACAATCGAAAAACCCAGGATACTATAAAAAAAATGCATTAGACAAGCTCTCTCTATCGTTTTCAATAGTTGTTGTTGTTTTACCTGTGCATCATGCAAATCCATAGTGATAACATGGTCCGCACCTAAAAAGTGTAATCTTTTTTTTAAAAAAAAAAAACTAATTTCGTTCCTGCGAAACCATCAAATTCATACCAGCACAAGTTAATAGATCAGCAATCAAGACGCCGGGACGAGCAAGCCATTCCCGATAAGGTGCCGTATCTCTATTCTTTTCTTCCTCTTGTTGTTGCTCAAGTACAGCCTGATGTCCCAATTTACGCATTAATTGTTTTGATATATCATTTACTTTGTCAGGTTGTTCCGGTTGATATTGTGGTGTTTGAGGTGGCAAGAAAGTAAGTGGCGCTCCAGACTGTTTGAAGGGAACATCAGGCTGTCTAGAGTAGGGAAAATAAGGAATGACTGCAGTGATTCGCTTGGCTGAGGCTACTTTGCAGGCATTGATCATCAAAAGTAGCTCAATAAAGTGATCGTTCACTCGTCCACTTGAACTTTGAATGATATAAACGTCTTGCTGTCGAACAGATTCTTTGATTTCAATGCTTGTTTCATTGTTGGAAAACTTGCTTAAACGAGTTTTACCAGGTGAAATGCCTAATCTTTCACATACTTTTTCAGTAAACTCTGGATGAGAAGAGCCTCCGAGAACGACAAGGTTGCGCATAGTGAATGTAAGTAATAAAAAAAAAAAAAGAAAAGGAAAAAAAAAAAAAAAAAAAAAGATAGTGACTGTTGAAAGAAAAGTTATCAGTGGGGTGTACCAAGGGTGTGTAAAGGACCTTGCACCAAAATGAAAACTTTTTTTTTTTTTTTTTTTTTTTTTTTTACAATGTTTCGCCTTGGAAAAGTCCTTGTCCAGCATGCCATCAAGGCACCTGCTGTTCGTTTATATCAACCCGGCCAAAATCAGATGCCATCATTGTTGAGTCGCATGAGTCAATTGCGTTTGAATTCGACTAGCAGCAATCAATCTTCTTTTGTCAGTGGTTTCAACACACAAGGTAATGCTGTGATTGACAACATCCAGTCCTCAGCTCTTCCCTCAACACAATTCAAGACCAAGAAACCGAGTACACCCGGTAAGCGTTGGTTGAAGCGAGTACCTCGTGATCATCTCTACAAGGGTAAAGCAGTCCGTGCCTTGACTGTCGCCAAACGCAGCACAGGCGGTCGTAACAACCGAGGTCGTATCACGATCCGTCACCGTGGAGGAGGACACAAGCGTCGTATTCGTATCTTGGACTGGCACCGTCAAGAACCAGGAACACAAACTGTGGTTCGATTAGAACATGACCCTGGACGTACAGCCTGGATTGCCTTGCTCAAGCACGACAAGACAGGAAAACAGAGCTATATTGTAGCACCTCATGGTTTGAGAGCTGGAGATCAAGTGACTTCTTACCGTGCACTCAAGGATGAAAATAGTGATATCACACGTACGGTGTCTATTGATCCCGGAAACTGTATGCCACTCAAGATGATCCCTGTAGGTACTATTGTTCACAACATTGGTCTCAAGAGAAATGGACCCGGTGTGATGGCTAGAGCTGCAGGTGCTTATGCTCAATTGATTCAAACAGGCGAAACTGGATATGCACAAGTACGTTTGTCGAGTGGAGAAGTGCGTTTGGTGCCTGTGGATGCTTGTGCTACTATTGGTGCTGTCAGTAACCCAGACCATCAGCACGAAATGATGGGTAAAGCAGGTCGTTTGAGATGGATGGGCATTCGTCCTACTGTACGTGGTATGGCTATGAACTCTGTTGATCACCCTCACGGTGGTGGTAGAGGTAAATCAAAGGGTAACAAAGATCCTCGATCTCCTTGGGGTGTGTTGGCCAAGGGTGGTAAGACAAGAAAAGCTCCCAATCCTTTTGTTGTTAAGCCAAGACCAAGACGTTAAAGCACGTCCCCACTTTCCCCTCATTTCCCTCTTTGTGTGTTGTATAGAATAAAAAATAAAATAAAAAAAAAAAGTACCAGATATGATTGGCTGAATAAACTTTTGCATTAAAAATGAACCGCAGCTTTTTATTTTATTTTTTATTCTTTTTTCTTCCTTGATTCTTAATGGTCTGTAAAAAGTGTGAAAAGAAATTAACTGGATTAGCTGCTCCAGATAAATGGAAGGAAGGATCTAATAATGCTATAGGTAATCAAAGAGACAATTGCGTAAATTAATACTAAAAAAAAAAAAAAAAAAAAAAAAAAAAAAAAAAAAAAAAACCCTTTTATGAAATTAGCTGGTTCTTCTGGAAGAAAAATCAACCAAAATAAATTATTATCAAAGTCAGCCAAAGCAGGGTAAACACACACACAATTAAAAAAGTGGAAAACTGAATTTGCAATCTATAGACGATTCAATCCATTGGATAGTAAATGCAGATTGTGTAAAAATAGAGTACACCAGGATAAAGCCCATTATTGTCAAGGTAATTAAGATAATTTTAGCTTATTAAAAAAAAACACGTATTAGATTGTTCATACAAGAAGGGTATTTGTGCTATGTGTGGAAAGCAAGTATTGGATACCAGCAAATACACCCAAACAGCTAAATAAAATGAAAAAAAAAAAAATTAAAAAGGCGCTCAATAGGGAAAGGAAACCAATGAAAATCCTTTTTTTTTTTTCTTTTTTTTTCATCTCCTGAGAATAACTTTTCTCTCCCCCCCCCCTCTTTCTTTTTTTTATATACTTTTCTTTGTATTCTCTCTTTCTTTCTTTTTTTTTTTTTTTTTTTTACATGTGCTTTTATTAAATCCTATATTTTTTAATTTGTAACGCCTATTTATATATTTTATATTTTATTTTTTCTTTGAGGGGAAAAACACAATAATCAAATAATCAAAACAAAAAAAAAATGTGGATTATTTCTCGAGTTGTAAGCCAAAGAAATAGATATTAACAAATACAAACATATTATTAGTTTGGTGAGTCGCGGTGGACACGAGCTATTTTTTGTATGATTATATTACAAGCTTTATTAGCCATTGCCTTTGAAGCTGTCATTTTCACCTTTCACAGTCGAGAAGTGAATATGATTAGCGATTTACATATAGATGTCTATCAAGATGAAGATCTCAACACAGCCTTTGCAAACGCTCGGTCACTTTTGGTCTATTTCATTTTGTTCATCATTGCTCAATTATTTACTGTCGTACTTGTGGTGGATGCTGTAAAGAAAAAAAAAAAAAAAAAAAAAAAAAAAAAAAAAAAAAAAAAAGAAACTCCTAAAAAAAACTTGCCTTAAAAAAAAAAATCTCTATTATTAGATTTACCAAAGAAATACAATTCAACTGATTGCGCTGGTCGCTTTCGAATTAGGCATGACAGCCTATTCCTTTATTCAATTTCACCAATCCTCCACTCTATTTACAGAAGACAACAGTGAACTATCTAGAGGCTTGGTTTTCTTAAGTAAGGCTTATCACGATTCAAAATGGGCAGAGATTACACAAGCATGTGTTATGTGTATCAGTACCTGTATATTCATCTTTTTGGCCTACAAACTTTATTTGGAATTTGGTTGGCATATTTATAAAAAGATTGGCGCGGATTTAACTATGCGAGGTAAAGATAACATCAAGTATAATGACTGATTATTTTTTATTTTTTTGTGGAAAAAAAAAAAAAAAAAAAGATCGCTATAAAATGTATCAAATCTTTATGATGCTCTTGAAATTCGATTTTTTCTTTTTTCTTGGCTTCTCAATACAATACTTGGCCTTGTTAATCGTCGCTTGGTGGTCAAGAGCAGAAAGCAGTGAAGACCACGCGAGTACAGTAAGAGAGTTGATTGAACATATTGTCCTTAGCTGCTTTATCTCGATCGTCATGCTCGTCTCGGCTTATTGGGGATTAAGGAGAGAGAAAAAGCCTCAGATGTACATCTTTTTGATCATGTGTTTGGTGAGTATGGGCTATTATATTTACACTATTGTCGAAATAGCCAATAATCCTGTCCGATTCTTGGGTTCAAAGGCCTTTTTGACCTTCTTTTGTAAGTTCATTGGTAGGTATTGTTCTACTTATTCATATTCATAGTATGTGTGGATCTGACCTTGATCCTTGTTTCTGTACCTATTGCCATTATCTGCCTAAGAAATTTTAATTTGGGTCTAATGAATCACAGTAAAAAAAAAAATAACCTCGTATATACATATCACATCTGACTTGGAATTTTTATATAGTATCTCATGCTACTTCCTCCACTTCTTCATCACATCCAATGACAAATTTAGGTCTTGAAAAATCAAACGCCTCCAGATGGTCTATCGAATAATAAAACCCTCACTTTTTTTTTTTTTTTTTTTTTTTTTCTTTCTTTCTTTTGTCATGTCCAAGAGTGTATTAAACTATAGTCAAGATCCTAAGCATGAAGAACATACATTGATTATTAGAAAAGAAGCACCATTTAATGCAGAACCTTCATTACTTGATCTTGTTCAACATTATATCACACCCGAAACATTATTCTTTTGTAGAAACCATGGACCAATGCCTACTTTGGATGAAAGTCATACGGTTGATATCATACATGATTCAAAGCATACTTTTTCTATGCAACAAATAAAAAATGATTTCGAAAAGGTTTCGGTCATGATGGTGATGGAAGTAAGTTTATAATAAAAAATCTCTCATTGTTGTTAACATCGAGTTAGTGTGCAGTAGGTTATTTTCTCTTTGAAGAATCGTGGGAAAATAAATGTACTTGACAATAGGGAAATAGAAGAGATGGGTTACATAAAGTCAAATTTACAAAAGGAGTAAGAAATAATAAAACACAGGCATGGCTTATATAAAAATTAGGTCATTTGGGGTCCTGGTGCAGTTGGAAATACTGTCTATAGTGGTTGTAGACTAAAAGATGTATTGGCCTCTGTTGGAATCACAAGTAAAATAAAATCACTTTCTCAACTACATGTTGCTTTTGAATCTATAGAACAGGTAATATATATACATATATACATATATATATATATATTAAACATACGTCCAATAGTGTGAAGAAGAAAAATGTTATGGTTCTTCTATTCCATTATCAAAAGCATTGCAAGTCTTTTTATATCTTTTTATTATTATTATTATTATTATTACACTTTATTGACCTTAACTTATAGAGATGAATTTGGTGATGTTTTATTGGCTTATGAGGTAAATAGGCTTTTGTGTGTGTGTGTGTGTGTGTGTGTGTGTGTGTGTGTGTGTGTGTGTGTGTGTGTGTGTGTGTGTGTGTATGTGTGTGTGTGTGTGTGTATGTGGCAAGATTTTTAAAATTAAAAATAGATCAATGGTAAGCCATTGACACGTGATCGTGGATATCCTATTCGAGTGGTTGTACCAGGATATATTGGTGCACGTTCAGTTAAATTCTTAAAATCGATTACCATTCAAGATCAAGAATCATGTTCATTTTTTCAACAGAAAGATTACAAGATATTACCAGAGAGCGTAAATAGATTTTTTTTTTTTTTTTTTTTTTTTTTGGAGTATAAAATTAAACTCATTTGTTATTTTTAGATTGCCACAGAAGATCAAGCCAATGCTTATTGGTGCAAGTTACCGGCGATTGGAGAATATAATGTTCAATCTTATGTATGCTCACCTTCAGATGGTCTTCATGATGGCCCTCGATTAAAGCAACAGGTCCAAGGTTATGCTTTATCAGGTGGAGGACGTTCGATACAACGTGTTGGTAAAAAAAAAAAAAAAAAAAAAAAAAAAAAAAAAAGATTCAAATTGTATTATTAGATGTCTCGGGAGATGATGGCAAGACATGGACTACAGCTCAACTACACCAACCTCAAGTGAATAATGTACGTGTCTGGAGTTGGTGTTTATGGTTTGTGACAATAGAAACCAAGAAAAATATAAGAATTATGTGTCGAGCAGTCGATTCAGCTGGCAACATACAACCAGAATACCCCATTTGGAATTACCGTGGTGTTATGAATAATTCTTGGAGAACCATAGATAAAGAACAATCAAACATTTAAAAAAAAAAAAAAAAGCATAAAATCTAAAACATTTCTTTTTTTATTATTATTATTAAACTAAAGAATACAAAAAAGAAAAAGGAATAAAATTACATGATAAAATGCTAAAGATGGAGAAATAATTTGGGGGGGGGGGTTGGGTGTATATATAGACTTTCTCTTATCGCTTGGCCTTTCTAAGAAGGAACACAAAGAAGATAAAGACAAGACAGTTGAAAATATAATAAGCAATCAGGATACCAAAGTTACGCCACTTGTGAGATGTTTCCCAACCGAAACGTGTATAAAAGAATTCTTCTCCACTGTTATAACTACAGTAGCCACAGCTTTCGGTAGCTTCAGGGTTTGCGAGATAACCGGGAGCACCATAAGAAAAGTAGTTTTTAGTGTAATCACCACAGGTTGTATTGGGAGGAGGATTGAAGGTGATCAGATCGTTATCGGTACATGTCACCTTGACATTGCTCAATTCATTCACGGCCAAACCTTCGATATAGTAATGGAAGGGGTCAAGCCAGTACATCCAAGCGCTCCAGAAACGAGGCATAGCAGTGGGGGATTGCATCAGACCACAGAACAAGATAAGCAAGGACAAAATCAAAGGATTGATGACTGAGGCCATAAGAGGAGATTCAGAAAAGGCTGCAATCACGAAACCAAGAGAAATAGCCCAACAGACCAAGACGGAGAAGGTGATATAAAAGTAACCGACAGTCTCAGAGTTATTGGTCATACCAGCAGTCCAGTAGAAGCCAAACATGAAGGAGGCAGAAAAGAAGAAGACGTAAGGAATTTCGACCAAGAGAGTAGAGATGGCCCAGGGTAACCAACTGTAGTAACGCGAGGCGTATTCTCTTCTAAAGTATTGTCTTTCGGTAATAAACTTGGGTTGGGCCAAAATAATCAAGGTCATGGCCATAATAAAGGTACTGAAGAGAGCAAAGACCTTGTTGAGCAAATCAGAGGATGAACTTCCGAGTTTCCAATAAGTGAAACCGGTCAAGAGTGCAGTAAACATCACGTTCATGAAACGACCAATGTTGTATTCGGGGGAACGCCAGTAAGCAAGAGCCATACGCTTGTGAACCAAAACAAATTGTCTCCATAAGCTGGTGGCATAAGTCTTGGCTTCACGGGTAGGGTTAGGGTTCGATTGGGAGTGGATTTCTTCAAGATCAGATTTTAATTGACGTGCTTCTTTGGAGTTTTCCCAGATAGTGGCCCAGTCAGCCTTAGCCTTACCGGCAGTACCGGCACCGACACACTCAAGAATATATTCAGCGGGGTTAGCCTCAGGAGAACAACGGGGACCACCGTTAGATTCAAAGTATTCAATCATGGTAGATGAGTCTTTACCGATCTCACCATAGTAAGCAGTTTTACCACCACGCACCAGCAACAAGAGATGATCAAAGTGTTCAAAGAGAATAGCAGAAGGCTGGTGAATAGTACAGAGCACGGGCCATCCAGAATCAGCGAGTTTACGAATAAAGCGAATAATGTTGAAAGAAGATTGAGCGTCAAGACCCGAGGTAGGTTCATCCAAGAACAACAACTTGGGCTTACCGACCAATTCCATACCAATCGTCAGACGCTTACGTTCTTCGATCGAGATACCAAAGCCATGTTCGACCAAACCGATCTGAGCATCACCAATGTCTTCCATTTCCAAAAGTTCAAGAATAGTTTCAACATAGGCGTCCTTTTCTTCCTTGGGGACCTCGGCCGATTGACGCAAGTAAGCAGAGAATTGGAGTGCCTCACGGACAGTGACAGCAGGTTGGTGTACATCCGTTTGTTCACAGTAGCCAGTAATACGTTCGAAATCGGTCATCAGAGCCTCGTTGTTCAAGTAGATACGACCATCCACACGACCGATCGTCTTTCGACGAGCCAGGACATCCAAGAGTGTGGTCTTACCCGCACCAGAAGATCCCATCAAGGCAGTCAAATGTCCAGGACGAACCAGACCACAGACGCTGTTCAGCAGTTGAAGCTCACCGCCCTTGATAGGCACAGTGTAGTTGATGTCTTGCCAAGAAAATGTGGTACCATCAGACACAGTAGCCATCTCGTTATCCAGACTGGCTTGCTTGCGACGACGGGCTGCTTCTTCTTCGGGTGTGCGTTCCTTGGGGGCCTTGCCGGGCAAGTAAAGCTTGGTCAATGTACCGGCCTTGCTCAGACCACCAAATTCCATCATGGAAGCTGTCAGGGCAGTAAAGAACAAGAAGAAGGCAACGATCACAATGAAATCGGGTGCCCACATTTGCTCGGGCTTGTAAGAAAGATAGTCGTTCAAGTAATCGTCACCGGCTACATAGCTTGATCCGGGGCGGCCACCGGCCATGGTACAGGTCTTGTAATCCCAGTTGTCATAACCGGGGCCATAGGGCACGGCGTTTCCGGCACCTTCACAACTGTATTGTTTACCAGAGAGTTCGTTGATCAAGAGCGCTTTGTAACCGTAGGTCAAGGGGTTGATATAGTAAATCCAAAAGAGCCAAGGATGCATCTTGTTGTAAGGAATGGTATAACCAGTGTACGAAGTAACGGCAATCAAGACAACACCAGAGAGTTGGGTGGCCAAGAAGAAACTAGAGGTAGAGGCACCAAAGAATCTGAAGAAACCGTTCATGCACATGTTGATGAAGAATAAGATGATGAAGAAACTAAAGAAGGCGCCGGCTGTCAATCTGAGACCCATCATAAAGTAAGAACAGATTTCGAACAAGAGGACTTGGATGATAGCGTAAGGTACATCCATCACCACTTGAGCAAGATAGAAGGCAGAAGGTCGGTAGAGTGCATAACCCTTGTGTTTTTCCAAAATGGGACGACCCATCAAGAAGGACATGAGTTCGGATTGTGAGATAAAGGCATTAAAGAGTACAGCAAAGAAGAGGGCACCACCACGAGAGAAGGCACCGGCACCATCTTCAGCCATTTTGAAGAAACAAGAAGCGGTAATCAGGGATTGGATGAGAATTGTACCATAACGAGAGATCAGGGCACCAATATCGGTCAAGTTGAGATAGTATTGACGAACAGTAAGTGCCTTGACTTGTTGATAAAAGGATGCAGTGTAGGGAGATTTCTTGTTGGCTCTCTTTTGATGTTCATCATCAACAGCTTGTCTAAAGGCATCACCAGGCTTTTCTTGAGAGACGGAGGCTTGGTAAGCTTCAAAGTCGGCCTTGGTGTTGCGGTAAATTTCTGATTCATAGTATTTCTTTTCGAAATCTGAAGAGAATTCAGGTGCAGTGTGTTCGAATCCAGGCTTGATTTCACGTTCATTAGGGTTACAGAGACCAGTCAAGAAATCAGGAATAGATTTACGATTGGGGCAATGGAAGCCGAGAGATTCAAAGTAAGATTGTGCGAGATCGGTGGGACCAAAGTAGATACAACGACCTTCATCCAACAACAAGACCTTGTCAAAGAGAGCAAAAATACTGTTAGAGGCTTGGTACAAGGTAGCAATAGTAGTCTTCTTTTGAACATCGGTCATGATACGCAAGGAACGAGCATAATCAAGAGCAGAGGCAGCATCTAAACCACGAGTGGAACAATCCCAACAATTGATGGAACTGGCTGTAGTCATTTGTTCGGCAATCGACATACGTTTACGTTCACCACCAGAGAGACCACGAACATAGGCGTTACCGACCATGGTGTTCATTTGCTTTGTTAAACCGAGCATGTTTCCGAGCATGTACAAGACCTTGTTCACGAAATCTTCACGAGTTTCGTCAGGCAGACGGTTGCCAGGTGTTTTAAGTCGAAGAGCAAATTGGAGAGTTTGTTTGGCAGTCAAAGTAGGGTAATGTTGGTCTTCTTCTTCATTGTAACACACTTGACCACGGTAACGCTTGGCAAATGTTTTAGCATCAATACCACCATAGCTAACATCACCATCCACGTCGGTGTAAGAACCACGCATGTTGGCAATGACTTTTAAAAATGTGGTACAACCTGCACCAGGACGACCAAGGACAAGTAACATTTCACCGTCACGACAGTGACCAGTTAAATCGTTTAAAATAGTTTTTTTGTTCTTGGAAACACCAATACCAAACGCCTTCCAGAATTGAAGGAAAGAGAATATGGTAGGAATGGTATGAGCATCGGCGGCATGTCCCTAATAAAAAAAAAAAAAAAAAAAAAAAAAATTAGTATTTTGTATGACAATAAAATTAATTATTTGTTACCTTCACTGTCAGGTTTTTCCAACCTACGCCCAAATTCTTTGGTGCTACACCTGCAGAAGCGTGTTCTTCACGGAGACCATTCAAAAACTCATCCAAGTTGAACTCATCAGATTCGGCTTTTCCTTCTTCAAGAGCGCCTGCAGGAACAGAAGAAATTCGACTCACTCTAGAAAGTTCACGTCTTAAATCATCATATTCTTCTTTAGCAGCTATTTAAAAAAAAATCAGATTCCAGGCCTTTTTTTTTTATGGTAACTCAATTTTCATTACCTTTGACATCTACAGCATTGCCGTCAGGTTCACCAAATCGACCGTCAGTTGGATCCCCTGGATAGATCGTTTTTGCTGACTCTCCAGTCGAATGTTGGTCTGAATTCTTCCTTTCACTTCTTAGATGATTATTTGAACTCATCAAAGGAAATTAGAAAAAAAAAAAAAAAGAAAGAAGAATAAGGGGAAGAATAATAAAAAAAAAAAAAAAAAAAAAAAAAAAAAGGGGAAAAAAAAAAAAAAAAAAAAAAAAAAAAAAAAAAAAGAAGCTCCATTTATAAAGAAAACCAAGCAATTTAGATAAGTGGCCCATACGCCGTAATTTCTCCGTTCGCTCTCATTCAACGGAAAGAATCAAGACCGATCATCCTAATTTAGATCTCAAAAAACACGCACTGATTTGCAGCAGCATTAAACGTAATCCGATTATGTTGGAAGCCTAACTCCAATGACTTTTTTTTTTTATTATTATCATTAAACATTCATTGTTATATGTGTCTCTATCTTCAGAAATTTTTTTTTTTTTCAACTTCTTTGTTTCTCCGTTACAGATCACACTTGATATTGACATTCTCGCTGCACTCTAGATTTCATTGACTAATTTAATTTTTAAACATAACCGTGGTTACAGATTACGCCTTTCTTATCAGCTTCAAACTGAATTCTTTTTACTTTTTAGGATATTCGTGGATAAATCTCTGGATAAATTTCTGCGTTTTTCTCGGTAACCATTTTCCGCTGGTTTCGATTGGTCGGCTGAGATCTTAGATTATACAACTCCGGAATCAAAAAAAAAAAAATAACCAGATTGACAAAGATTATAATCATTTTATAAAGAAAATACACAAAAATAGAAATCTTTTAACGTATCCTATTATAAGCGGATGGGCTATTATTATTTACTTTAGAAAAAAAAAATTTTCTCATTTACGATGGATCTGCAAGAGCGTTTTCAAAAAAAAAAAAAAAAATTCGGACATTTGTACTCCGGAAAACCGCAGCAAGTAAGTACCGAGCTTTCAACCAATTAAAAAAAGAGGTTCTAAAAAACGATCTCGATTTCTTTCTTACTTTTTTTTGGGGGAAGGAAGGGAAAAAAAAAGACATCATTTTCACTCTGCATCACAAGCTGGTTTAGTTCCCTTAGTAAAGTTACACGCTTGTTGGAGTTATAAATTTTGATGCGGACGCTAAATAAATTTATTTAAAAGGGCTTTTTTTTTTTCGTTTCTTTACAAAAAAAAAAAAAAAAAAAAAAAAAACGCGTAACTTTGAGAACAAATTGATTAAAAGGGGAGCCATGCGCATATTTGTAACACACATTATTTTGTCAAAAAAAAAAAAATCCCCTTAGGTATTTGCTTTTAGCGCTTTTTTTTTTTCGAGTCTTTCATTGTCCCTAGAATTTGCCCTGGATCAGAAATTATAAAATGGTCCATTAAAATAAGCTTTTTTTTTTTTTGGATTCAATTTTTTCAAGACGTTCTAATTTAATTAACAAAAATATTAAATTATGCATTTTATTGCAGTAAAGATCTTACAATAAAGATTTTGATCCAATCAGAAGAAAGCAGAAACCCTTATTTAATTGTAAATGTGTGTGTGTATGTGGGATTACCTTTTTAGAGAGAAAGAGAGAAAGAGGGCTTTAAGAATCCTAGAGTGACACGAGTTCTTGGAACAAAGCAAAAAAAAAAAAAAAAAAAAAAAAAAAAAAAAAAAAAAAGAAAAAGAAAAAGAAAAAAAAAAAAGGTTTCACAAATCAATATAAACTTTTTGCTTCTAATGCAATTCCTTTTATTTTCTCTTTTGGGGGCTGTGAACTTGCCACTTTCTTGGCTATTTGGAGGAGAACAACTGGTTCCTTTTTAGGGAAGAACACGAACTTGGACTCCCTCATTTCTTCAAAAAAAAAAAAAAAAAAAAAAGTCTGGGACCAAAAGAAAAAATCACTTTCTTCTTTGCATTTTTTTTTTCTCTTTATTATTATTATTATTATTATTATTTGTAAATATGTATTCTGTAATGGATCGCCTCAGCCATGATTTTTCAAATAATCAAATTGACAATTGTTTGGAAAGCTTAATACAACAAGTAGATGATGAGACACTACAGAATATGATGTATCAATCCTATCAACGAATTCTGATTAGCCATCAACGATTGGTAGCAGTACTCGAACAGAAATGTGAAGTAATCTATCAAGAGAATAAAGAACTCAAGACAATTGTGGATGAAAGTCAACGACGTTATGAAAAGGCTGTAAGAGAAATGCAATTTTTTAAAAGGAAATACGACCAATGGGCAGACTGGGATCGATCGAGCAGTGTGTTTAGCGCAACCACACACCAAACAGAAACCACGAGTGTTTACTCCAAGGTCTCTAGGAATCCTTCTATGGTTAGCTCCTATTCTTCACCACCCAGTTCAAACTCCTCCGTTCCTCCCTCCATTCGATCCACCATGATCATGCAACGAAAGACTGACCCTCTCTGTTTTGGTGGTTCTGATGCATTGTGGGATACCATTTCAAAAGCTCAGGGTTCTGATGTGACTGTAGAAAAGATCATAAGGTATAACAATATTCATTACAGTTCCTGTACTCATCTTATAGTAATTTCCTACGACGTGGTGGTTCTCCCAATACTGCTAAACAATCGCCTTCATTACAACATGTCAAATATGGTTACGGTATGATCCATGCTCTCATTGTCACCAAAGCTCCCAGTTCGCTCGATCTACTCCTACAACAAGGAGCGAATCCAAATGTGATGACTTTAAGTCAAGCCAATGAAGATCAAGTAAGATATAAAGAAAATACTCCATGAGCTTATCTTTTTTTTTTTTTTTTTTTTTTTTTTTACAAGGTCTCTCCGTGTTATTTAGCTGCCAGTGTAGGTTGGATCCAGGGTCTCGAAAGATTAGTCGAAGCAGGCGGAGATCTCATGTCTGCTCGTGGAGAAGGAAAAAAGACTGCGTTACATGTAGCAGCAGAAAAGGGTCACCTGACTGTCCTCCATTACATTCTTCATATCACACAAGGTGTACTCAATCACGAAACCGATCATCATGGTAAAAAAAAAAATAGACTTTTTTTTTTTTTGACTCCCTAAGCTTAAAAAAATATATGTATTATAGGAGCCAATACGTTACATTATGCTTGTGTTTCTGGTCATACGGAGCTTGTCTCCTATATCGCTCAATCCTGTCAACTATCTACGAACCGACCAGACGATCGAGGTGAGAATCCGATACATTGGGCCGTCCGCCGAAATTTTATCGAGATTACCAGCTTATTAATTGAAAAATTTGGAGCCGACGTGAACGCTTATGTTACCAAAAAGATTCCTACACCTTACGATCTCGCCAAATCACTCGGACACAAGAAGCTAGCGGATTATCTTAAATCCAAAGGTGGATTGGCTTCAAAAAAGATGGATAAAAGGAGAGAAGAGGAAATGGTCAAAGAGGTGCCAAGGCATTTAGAGAATGTATTGGCTAAAAATGGCTTCTTTATGGATTAGGCTTTCTTTAACTCGTCCAGTTGATGAATCATTGATAATATTTTGGAATCCGTTGGTAATCCTTCTCTTAACTTGTTCATTCCTCTATTGGTTCCTAATAATCCACCAAAGACTGCACCTAGATTCACTCCCACTTATAAAAAAAAAAGAATGCGTTAGTGTTTCTATTATTATTATTATTATTACTTTATTGTTATTACCAAAAGTAGTGATATAAGATCTTTTCCATTGTCTTGATTTTCCTTTTGGGGAAGAGTGTTATTTTATTATTACTTTGTTTTGTTGTTGTTGTTGTTGTTTTTTTTTTTTTTTTTTTTTTTTTTTTTTTTTTTTTTTACCTATTAAAGAAGCACTTAGACCTAAAGCAACAGCACCCAAAGCCACTACAAAAGAGTTAGTCTATTATTTCAACATATTATTCTTACTTGGTGTAATAATTCTAAACAGTGCAGACTTGAAAACTTGTTTTTCTTCTTCAGTTGGTTGGTAATTTGCTAATTCGTGTTTAATTGATTCTCTACTGGTCATGTCAAATAAAAACAGCAAAAAAAAAAAAAAAAAAAAAAAAAAAAAAAAAAAAAAAAAAAAAAAAAAAACTTCGGTTATTGAAACAAAGAACCCTTTTTTTTTTTTTATTGTTCAAATAGTTTATTTAAACAGACACGAATGCTTATTTTGAACTTTTCATGCCATCTTTTTTATTATTTTCATTATTGATTCACTTGGTATCTGCTCATAAACCACAATGTTTCTTTGGTAGAGTGGTGATGGAAGGACACCAAAAGGTCTGGTCCTGTTATCCTTTACAACTCATCGTTGCCGCCTGTCTATGTATGCTCGTCGGCATTTATTTCATGAGCGTCGGCTTCCCTTTGTTTATCGTCTCTATGGCCATGGTTGGACTTGTTTTTGGATGTAAGTCTTGTAAATAAATATAAAACTAACACTTTATATATAAGCCAGTCTGACCTGGGTATCTCTCAAAGCTGCAGAACCCACTCAAGGTTATCCCATGTCTCTTACCTTCTATCTCTGTGTTTGTTTAGGTGTCGGTCTACTCTTTGCAGTGGCCACGCTCTTATTTTGGCGAATAGGCATGTTTATGCTCTGTGGTGTGGCCGGCTATTGCTTTTCATTCTTTATCTGGAGCTGGCGAGAGAATTTTATGATTGAGCAAGTCCTCCTTCGTCATCTGGCCAGTCTATCTGTCGCTCTCTTCTTTACGCTGACGGTGATGATTGTCGAATTTGCTGCTGTGATTATTTCCATGTCCTTTTTGGGTGCCTGGCTATTTATCTTTGGACTCGATCTCTTTTTACAAACCGGATTTTCAAATAGTATCTTACAGTTGCTTATAAAAGCTCGCAAAGAACCGCGCTATGTGATTGATCTCAAGGTCTATGGTATGTTGTCTGGTGTTTTGGGTCTCTGGTTTGTAGCCTGTGTTTGGCAGCGCTTTTTTAATCGTGGTAAACGCTTTGGTTTACGTGTGATTGAAAATACAAATAATACTTTGAAAGTTTGAAATATGAAAACTTTCAAGTTATATCCCTTTGTATGGCTAAAAAAAAAAAAAAAAGACTGATAAACCCCCCCCCACTCTATTTCCCAATACAGTCAACGCAGCATCAAATTGCAATTTGATTTTTGAGAAACCCGCTGCATTTCGAAAAAATTATTTCCCGCACTTTTTTTTTTAAACTCGCGGTTTGTTGTGAAATCAATTTGCAGTTTTCCGGTACAATAATAAATGCTAAATAAAAACGAAGACAAAGGCGTTTGATCGAAAGCCACCAAAAGACAAGATATATTATACGGATCAGTCCATCTGTTCATCAATTGTAACGTCATATTAATTAGTACAACTTAGATTACCAACCTCTTTTAACTAAAAAGTTACTGCTGCATAATACTATTAAACCCTTGCCATTTTGGATAAATTTGATTGCAAACATAAGACAAATAGTCAGAATAAAACATGGCTTCTAAAGCAAGCATTAAACCAAGTGTCATAAAGTTGAGTTGAAGCCCAATTTAAATGGGATTGATGATAGTAAAAAGCATCCATAGAGTACCACATTGAGATAGCTACAATGTTCGTAAGAAAGAAAAAAAAAAAAGACCAAATCTTCGGATTTTTATTATTCAATTTGATCAGCGGTCTTATATTTTCTACAAAATAAAATAAACAAGCGCCTTTTAATTTTTTTTTTTTTTTTTTTTTTTTTTTTTTTTTTCTTCCTGATGAATAGATTGAAAAAGGTCCTCCGGTTGGTGTTCTCAACTAGCGCAAAAGATTCATTTTCTTCGCTTTTACCTAAAGGTATATATTAGAAAAAAAAAAGAAAAGAGACTGCTTGGCTGCATTCACTACTTCATCGCGGTAAGTAGGGAAATATCTTAACATGCTTGTGCTCTGACCTCTTTTTTTTTAGGACAGCCTATATACTTATTACTTTCAGAGAAGGAAATGGGAGAAAGGATGAAGTAATTTTATAAGTGATATATCAGAGACACACTTTTATGGATACAATCAGCAGGATAGTGAAAAACATTTGAAGCAACATGATGCAATAGTTGAAATATGTTGAATGTTTATAGGATGTAGGAAGCGAATGGAAATATTTATACTTGATTTAACACACATATGATAGATGAAGCTTATCTTATGGTCAGCTTATGCTTAATCAGCAAATCGAAGGCTTTTTCTATCACTGAATGCTTTTTTTTTTTTTTTTTTTTTTTTGGATCTTTAATCATCCCGAATATACTTGTGCATGTGTGAAGATACAACTACGAAAGGAAATTATCCCAATGAAAATGAAACAGTCAACCTATCGTATAATCAGCCTATCGCATGATCATGCCTATCATTGTTTCGATTGTTAGAAAGAAGCCAACATAGCACGATGGCATCAAAATGAAACTGATTTATTAGGGTATATACAAAACCACTAAGTGAACATGACAATTTGTAATGAGTTATATATTTAGGTCAATTTAGAGTAAATGTGATACAACAGGAAACAACACTCGAAGCGTTCAATATCTCTCTTGAAAAACATGGTATTATCATATCCAAGCGAAATTTACAACTCTTTTTTTTTTTTTTGAAATACAACTACATTAGAAACAACAAAAATGGAATCGAATTGATGTCGTAAATACCGTCGAAACAAATAGTAGAAGGCTCGTTTTTCACTTATGAAAGCTCAGCAACTGATAGTGTGATTTGAAAGGAGAGATATCGAAATCAATAGCAATCTGGGTACGTAGAGCAGGTAACGTTAAGAGAAATCTAACAAACAACTTGCCTTTGAGGAATGATTTAGACGCGATAAAAGACCGTCAATTTCATAACCAAAAAAAAAAAAAGGAAAGCTATCCATGGTTTTTCAAATTTGGAATAAAGTGAAACATCCCTATTAAAAAAAAAATATTTGATTTTTGGTCTTTATTGAATGTATAAAAGGCTTGAGTGGATGGAAAGAGTGGATTGTAATTAAGGAACATCTTTTATATAATATATGGTAAAATGGAGGGTGTGCGAGTACATGCTCTCGGAAGGTGGTATTTTTTCATTTTGGGGGCGAAATGCGGAGTTTGGGAAAATACCGGTGGGGTGTACGTTATTTTGCCATTTTACATTTTGGAACGAACACTCTGCGCCGCAGTGATAGTTGACTTGTTTCTATTATTTGCTGCTAGCAAAATGTTTTTGTATATTTACAAGAAAACTCAAGACATTTTCATAAACTTTGAAGAGTTACAACAGGCCTTGCAAAAGGATAGTAAACCACCAGTATACTTATCATCTCTGATAGATGTTGCAGTAAAAGTAGAAGCAATATTTGACGACTGTGAATCTTGCTACGTTTCCTGTGTTCTTGACGATGTTAAAAGTATCTCTTTGGGGGTCATAAAAGATGGCCTAAAGAAAGCTATTACTACAGAAACAGAAAGAATAGTTAAATCATGCATTTAAATTAATAATAAATACTGTGGTATCTTGACAATTATTATGTTAGGTGAGTCGTAAAAGTTGATGAGATCAAATAAAAAAAAAATCTAAAGTCTATCCTACTGCTGAATATCTCGTCTATTTATACTTTTCTCTACGTGAATTAGCATGAATTATCTGCATAATCTGATCATAGCTAGGTGGTTTATAAGTGGATAAGGTTTCTTTCTGTTCCCACTTGTCTACCCGTTAGAATTGACTCATGAGATCATTGCTCTAAACGGGTCTTATCATAAGGGAGCAACTAATCATATAATTCCCAGAACCTCTGCACATGTTCTAAGTAAAACCTAGACTAAGTGTGCTAAAGTAATGTTTAACAGAACTACATGAAATAGCCAAGAAAACGATACCCGGATGTCGTACGTACGAACAGTGAGGTGATAAAGCTAGATAATAACACCAAGGCTCAAGATCTACTTTATCTCTAGCCAGGGAGCAGCACTCAGAGCCTACTATAAAGCTAGCCTTTTGAATTAATATATTTCTCAATAAATATATTAATTCAATTATACAATTTCTCATAAATCATATAGCATTTTATAGCTGCATAACCGTCAAGTTTCCGTGTGTCATAATGATAACCCTGTCCTTCTCACAGGTAAGTTGGCTAATATCACAAGTGAATAGCCACTACTTCACAGCTCAAAAATAGTTTTAGATTATGAGCAATCAAATCTATAACAACTGCATAAAATAGATATGACCAAGTTATTATAGAATCTTAATTAAGGTGTACGACACTTCTTATAAATCGGTTTAACTATGCTCCAAGTAGAGTTTTATGTTGCAGGTATATTTCTCACAGAGTTCTATAATATAAATGTCAACAAATCATAATATAATATTCTCTAGTAATGTAAAGCAATTTTGTTATACAAACTACCTTCAAATACGACAAAGCCTAAACAACGTAGAATTTATGGTGTTGGAAGAAAAAGAAAGCAGACGCCAGATATTCCAAAATAAAAAACAAAATAAAAAGGAACTACTACAACAGATCACTTTTTGAATTTCATTCGAAAAACTCTCAGATGATAAAGATCTCAAGACAAGAATTGCAGATGCATGCAATAATGTTCCTATTAAACATGTGAAAGCTTTTATACAGCACTCTTGTAGTCAGTTCGATAAGTTCAGAAACAAAAAAGCTCGTCTAATCATAAAAAATCTTCTTCGTTTTTATTTAGCATTTATTATTGTACCAGAAAACTGCAAATTGATTTCACAACAAACCGCAATTTGATTTTTGAGAAACCCGCAAATCGAGTGTTGAAAAAAGCCCGCACTTTAATTTTTTTTTTTTTTTTTAAACTCGCAATTTGATGCTGCGTTAACCGTATAAATATGCGCGGAGTCTTCTCCCTCTCCCCTCTTTTTTTTTAAAAAAAAAATGTGGCCTGTGCTCTGTAAGGTCTATAAAAAAAAACACTTTTAACAGCCCTCTATTTTTTTTTATGAAAAAAATGGTGTACAAATCAGCTTGTCCTACCATAAAAAGATAGACAATTGTTTCCGAAGAAGCCGATACAAAGAAATCAGAAATTATTTCAACAATAATAGAAAAAGAAAAAGAAAGAAAAAAAAAAAGAAAAAAAAAGAGAGAGAAAGAGAGAGAAAGAGAAAGAGAACAATAGTGTGTGATCTCGAATAGAAGGAAAAAGTTTTTTTTTTTTTTTCTTGTACAATAAACAAACCATATCATCATTTTTTTTTTTTTTATTTTCCCTTTTTCCTTTTTTTTACATTCTTTTTTTTTTTTTCACGCGCTTTTGTGTGTGTGTGTGAGTGTGTGTGTGTGTTTGTGTGTATATTTGGTTTTTTTTTTTCAACATGACAAGCACATTCAAATGGCATTCATGCTCAACCAACGATTTTCCACTTAAGCGACATAAAGTAAGCAAAGCGTGTGAATCTTGTCGAGCAAAGAAGATGCGTTGTGACGGCAGTAAGTTTAGGAAAAAAAAAAAAAAAAAAAAAAAAAAAAAAAACGACAGACTGATATTTTTTAGGAACACCTTGTCACCGATGTGAAACGCACAAGACAGCATGTACCTATCGAGATAGGATCCCTCGACAGCCAAAAACCAAAGTATTCTTGCTGGACAGAATACAGTTAAGTAATGATTATAAAACACAGTATCACAAGACATCCTGCCCACTCTTGATGTTCAACGCCTTTCAGTTGCCTATCCAAGCCAACACTATTCCCAAAGAAAAGGAGGCTTACAAGTGGATGAAATCTTTGGTGGATCAGCATGTGCTCTACGCACCCTGGTTAAAGCATTGTACTCACTCTCAACCTATCACTCAGGCTCTCTTGGCCATCCTTCTTTTTCAGACATCAAGACAGGAAGAAGCAGAGGCGCTTTATCAAAAGGCACATGCAGACTTTATCAAGGGATGTTTTCCTCGAGAGTCTGCGACACCCGAACACCATCTGGTTGAATTGGCCGTTTTGATGATACACTATCAATGTATGGCAAAAGGGGAACAACAAGCTTATATGACCATGCGTATGGCTCTTGATTTAACACAGACTCGTGACTTAAACGATGCTTTACTAAAGACACTTGAGGCTTGGTATGTTTGGCTTACATTTTATTTGGGGAAACCCTATCTAGCCGAACTGGACCTTGGTCCTTGTAAAACCCTGTTTGGTGAAATTCAAAAATGGGCATTTGACGTCACAGAAACTTACATTGACTTTCTGAAACATGTTGTTTCAGAAAAAAAACTGGTGGAAATTAAAGTCTTTCAAGTAAACTTTTCAACTAAAAAAACACACATATATATATATATACATACACACACATACATACAGAATGCACACTAATTTTTTTCTTTATTATTATTATTTTAGGATTCCTTTGATGCTCTCCTTCGACTTAAACCACCCCAAAAATACGCCACTTTACTCGAAACCCCCGACAGGGTCATTGCTTTGTATCACGGTATACTTCAGGTGCAACTCTTTAGCTCAGCAACAGAACATTGTCGTGAGATCTTGGATCTAGCCCAACCACTTTTAAGTCTCCCCAATATCCCTCATGCTGCGGTCCAGGCTGTCAGTTTAGTGACTTCTTACTCAAACAACCATCAACTTTATACCACTCTGGTCGACCTCTTGAGCACCTTTGCCTGTGCGGACCCACATCTTGAACATCTCCTGAACGAACTCATGCCAGAATTTATGGTCGGCCAAAGACGAGATGTCTTGTTTGATGACAAAAGGATGCGGCTAGAAAATCAAGAATCATACTATGAACTATTGATGGCACCTGAGCGATTACCGAGACTTGATCCAAACTGGTTGCCCAAGACCCAATGGGGACCGGCTCTACAGCAACGAGAGTGGAACAAATTTTTTGTGGCGTCCGAAGTTCAAACATTACATTATCATCCCAACATGCAAGATACGAAACATCCTGGTCTTTCGGATAGTAGTAGTTCAAGCCCTATTAGTACAACAAGTCATTATCCTGAACATACTCAAAATCTTGTTATTTGGGATTTCCCAGGTTAATAATAAATTCCCCCCCCCCCCCCCCCCTCTCTCTCTCTCTCTCTTAGTAAAAAGGATTTTACTGACTTTTTTTTTTTATTTATTTAAAAATTAGATCCAGAAATCTTTGGTCAAACTCAATGGATTGGAAAAGATAGCTGGACACACTAAAAAGAAAAGAAAAAAAAAACATTCTCCTTTCTTTTTTTTTTTTTCTTCTTTATATATATATATACTGTTTTCGAAAATATTTAGAACCACCTTCTGGGAAAAGTTTGGGAAAAAATAAAATAAAGAAACAGAAAAAATCATTTGAAAATATACCTATTATTAAAGATGATTTCATGCACTTGTTTTTATTACACACATTCAGAGGAATATTCTGGGATTTTTTTTTATTTATTTATTTTGCAAGGCAATAAACCCTCAAACACAATCTCAAAGATACCTTTAGTAATTATGGATTTCCCAAGTTCATTTCCAAAGTGATAATGATCTTGAGTTTAAGAGTGCATTGAGATTAAGTTTATCAAAAAAAAAAAAAAAAAAAAAAAGTAAGCTTTATACATAGACGCCTCAAACAGTAAAATTTTATTTAATTGAACAATCATGCTTTATTCAATAAATTGCTCATTCTTCTTGTGCCAGTCTTCCAATGAACAGTCAGGGTATTCATCAAACGTGTTTTCTGTAGATGTTTTTACCCAGTTTGCCTTTGAGGTCAACATGATGTGATAATTTTGGTTGGATTCTAATTCGGGCAAATCAGTATCAATCGCACTTGCAAACGGATAAACCCAATCCTTGTATTGTTTGTCATAAGCATATAGATAAGACCCACATTCACTACAAAAGTATCGAATATTGCCTCTACAAAAAAAAATTATTAGCATATTATTTTATTTTTTTGGCTGTGCTTTATTACCCTAATTCTTTGGTCTTTTTGTTTCGGTAGCCTTGATAGCCTCTGTAGCTGAGGTTAAAATCGTTCTCATGCAAAAAAAAAAAAAAAAAAAAAACTTACTTAAGATATTCCTTTCCATTGACTTGTAACGTGTTGTGCTATTTTACATAAGTAAACATTTGTTTAATTCTTTATTTTACTTGTCCCATAATGTTTATGCTCGCACCACTTCCGCCTTGACATTTTCTACACATGGAACTTTTAAGGCTATTCAGTAAAACATTCATTACATTCTATTCTCTTTACCAGTAGCAATGCATAAACTAATAAAAGAGAGATGAGTACTTTGGCACAAGGGATTCTGCTTTTTTTTTATGATTTACGGGTGCTGGAGTATGTGAAAGTACTGTAAAAGAAACCTTTTCACAATGACATGATCCTTTTAACTCCATTCTTGTAAAGTATTTATCGAAAGAAAAAAAAAAAAGAAAAGAAAAACAATGCTTTTATAAACGCGTTCTGTATTCCGACGTGTTTATTTATCCGATTGCCATGGCAATAAGCTCACGTGATTTTGTGACCTTTTAATGTCCCCCCCCCCCATTGGAGGGATGTGTATTTCTTTTTTTCTTTTTTTTTTTACTTTGCATGGGAATGAAACAGAAATCACCTTATGAGGTTTTAGGGGTTGGAAGGTACTCTAGTCAAAAAGAAATTCGAATGAGATACCTTGAACTCTGTAAACAATATCATCCAGATGTATGCAAAATAAAAGATGCCACACAACGATTTACGGATATTAAATATGCATATGAAATCCTAACACATAAAACAGTCGCCCAACCCTTAATTTCAAGACGACCCACGACAACTGTGATAGATACCCAGATGTGGACCAGAAGAAGTATGTTTGGTGGTATTGGCTTAATGGTCTTTGTGTTTTGGTATGTTTCCGGTAACAATGAAAACAGAATATCTTATACCTCCCAACCTATCACTGCCACCACACAAACACCTTGGCAAAAATCCGGAATGAGTTATCGTCAATGGAGGCAACAATAAATAGTTTTACTATTTTTTTTTTTGATCATTTCGTGTTCCGCTTTTTTTTTTTTTTTTTTTTTTTTTTTTTTTTTTTTTTTGGAGCATTTATTCATCACCATCATCAGATAACTGTATAAATTTGAGCATTTTATATGCACATTGAGCTCTACATATATTTCAACTGAAAAAAAAAAGATGCCATCCAAACGTAATCAACCTAAAAGTCAAAACGATATCAAGACTCTAAAATTACGTTATAAACAATATTTGTCTTTACTTATCGAATTATTTCCAAACTGGAGTCAAGAAGATTTACTATTTGTGATGGATGAGTGTCAAGGTGATTTTGATCTGGCCGTTAACCGTATTTCGGAAGGTCACGCGAGTCAATGGCAAGTCAAGAAACAAAAGAAACAAAAGCCTGTAGTTGTTGAAAGACGTCCACTTAAAAAACCTTCTAAACCAAGTAAACACCAACTATTAAAAAGAGAAAGAGGACTTGAACTGATTTTTTTTTTTTTTTTGTAGTTAAACAAAAAGAAGTCAAGGTAGAAACACCTAAACCATCTTGGGCAAATATTCTAAAAGGGCCTGAAAAGAAAGAAGTGAAAGAAATAAACAAGGAAGGACAAGAACAACACAAGACTGTGCAAGAACAAGAAACTGTACATGTGCAAACTATACAAAAAGATGTACAAAAATCCTTGCAGGAACCTGTGCAAGAAATCGTACAAGAAGCCACACAAGAACTGGTGCAAGATACTATTCAAAAGCCTTTGCAAGATGATATTCAAGAGCTTGTGCAAGAACCTATACAAGAATCTATTCAAGAGTCTGTGCAAGAGTCTGTGCAAGAGCTTTTGCAAGAGCCTTTGCAAGAATCTATACAAGAACCTATACAAGAACCTATACAAGAACCTATACAAGAACCTATACAAGAACCTATACAAGAACCTATACAAGAACCTATACAAGAACCTATACAAGAATCTATACAAGAAATCATACCGGAACCTGTACAAGATTATGTGCGAGAACCTGTACAAGAAGATACATCAGAACCTATACAAGAAAATATATCAGAACCTATACAAGAAAATATATCAAAACCTGTACAAAAAGACACACCAAAACCTGTACAAAAAGAATCCGTACATGGGGAATCCACCAAAGAAACTGAGGTGAATGAAAAGGAACAGACAGAAGTGCCAGTAGAAAAAGAAGTAGTGAAAATAATACCCGAAAGAGTAAAGCAACACAGAGAGGAAAAGATGGTCCAGGTACACCGAACAATTCGACGATTAAATCAGACGGAGGCTGTCGTTTTGCCCGTCAATCAGTCGGCGCCCAGTACCTCTTTACATGTCCAATTTGGAAGCTTAAACCTTTCAAATGGTGAAGAAGCTTTGGAAGAGAAAAAGGAAGGGGTCGTCAATCCAGTGCAAGAGATACCTTCTCAATCTACACCACAGCCTACTAGCCATCGGGAAACAGCAAACAATATGCCTGTGGACAATAATAGGCCAATGAATGGTGTGCCAATGATGAACAACGTGCCTTTACAACAAACCTATTTACCTGCAGCTTACGGTCACCCCATGCAGCCAACTCAACAACAGTCTTTGCCTGATTCTTACATGAATCCATATTACGTACCACACACTACGGGATATACAGGAGCCGAGTATAATAGCTATACTCATGACACACAAAGAATGGTAAGTGGTTTTAAAGATGGAGGCCAGTTGATACTTAATATATACATTAGGGATACTACGACCCATATGGACAATCACCTGTTGGCACAAACTTGTATCGAGAAAAGTACAGCAATGTCCCACCTCCTCCACATCACCATCACCACCCACCACACCCACCTTTACCACAACAACATCTGGTCATGACTGAAAATCCTACACCTCCACCTCCACCTCCACCTCCACTCACACAATACGGTGGACAGCCTTACTATTATCCTTATTATTATCCTCATCCTAGTTATCAAAACAACAACTATTACAAGTATCCAGTGTATGGAGGTGGAAAAGCATATGATTATCCACCTTATGAAGAATATCAGGGCGCGGTTCATTACGATCGTAAATACAACACACCCCTTCACAATGAAATGATGTACAAAGATCAGCCTAATACTAATAATGTACAGCAGCCACAGTCCATCACCAATGGTACCTACTATCCATACAGCCATCAAAACTATCCTTCGTATACAAGACATCCTTATTAAAGCATGAAAATAAAATAAAATTGAACTTTTTTTTGAAAAAAAAAAACAAGTACGCGTCTTCTCCAACTGGATTGTAAGATCATTGACTATTGACAAATGTTCCTCTTTTTTTCCCTTGCACATATACAAAAAGGATGAATAGTCTGGACCATTATATCATTTGAAATGAAATTTTTGATATTGATGGCACCTTCTGATTACTTTTTTTTTTTTTTTTTTTTGATTATTGAGCGTTCAAAATGAAAAAAATATTTTGATATGTTATACCCACATCATTCCAAAACAGCCCTGTTTTCTTTTTTATGGTTGTTGTGTGTGTGTGTGTGTGTCATTAGATATCGGGTATTCAACTTGTTGTATGATCTACGCGACTTGTACTAAACGAAAAGCCTTTTTATAGTCAGTGCATAAACCTGAATATCCTTTTATAAACCTATTTAGTTGCAGAGTCATCATTGGATAAAGAATCCCCGAGTATTGATTCACACATACTTAGGAAACAATCTAGACAAAGAGGTTCAAGGATGTAAGGGATTATCACTTTTATGATTATTATTTCATATCATGACTTTTTATTTAGATGAAACAGAGGTGATGTTTTATTGGCTCCCTTATCCCCTCCCCCTCCTCCTTCTCTTTTGATTTTCATGCATTATAACATGATGAGAAGGGAAAAAAGGCATAAATCATCCAAAAAATTTAATTTTTCTCTTTTCTTTTTTTTTTATAAACTATTTCGGATATTTATTGATGTCACTTAAACCACCTGTAGAGACTATACAACATGCAGTGATTGACTTATTTTCTATAAATGACGGGAAACTATCCATTGAACAACAAATTGAAGTCTACGGTAAATATTAACCATATCGATCTCTTCCCTCCACTAACCTTTTTTTTTAGTCAATGATCTATTTAATGTCAAGGAAAACAAATCAATTTCATTAGAAGAAGTTCTTGAAGGGCTTGGTTATGTAATGGAACATCGAATCAAAGGAGGCCACCAACCACATCTTGACGTCGGACTGATGAAAAGACTTTCGGAAGGTCTGTTTCTTAACATGGGTCACACAGAAGGCCATTTACTACGAAAGCGGACAACAGAATCTGCAGATGTTGCATTCTACTTATGGGGAGATTTTCTTGAAGAAGGTTTAAAAAAAGAAAGAAAAATCAGATACTAAAACATAATTTTTTTTTTTTGAATAGTTGATGAATTTAGAACAATTATCAGTGATATGGATGTTTCCAGCTTAAGACGCCAACTCAAGATTCATTATCGGTGTCAGCCCCATTCGACAAGAGAACAAAAGCGAGGTGCGATTGCCATTCTCTTCTTACTCACCCGTCATTTCCCCAGACAATTTGGAGACTGGAGAGAGCTGGTCAAGGAAAGTGAGCAAGGAGATATGGAAAAGCTGTTGAATTCGTCCCTGGCAGCAGAGATTGATAAGGAGGAAGAGAAGATGCCTCGAGCAGCACAGGTCTCTAATCTACTGCCCCCTCCACAAGCCCTTTACTTTGATCGTTCGGTAGATAAGCTCTTGGCCATGTTTTCAAAAACAGACAGAGAGAAAGGTCTACCAGAGTCACTCGTGCCCGCCTTGAGAGAACAATATGGATCCAATGCGTTACCTAAACCACCTCGTCCGAATCCGCTCAGGATGCTATGGGAACAATTAACCGATTTTATGGTCCTCATCTTAATTGCAGCCGCGATTGTCGAAGCAGCTGAAAAAGATTTTAATAGTATGATTGTCCTTTTGGTCGTCGTCGTTTTGAATACAATCATCGGCTTCAGTCAAGAGTGGAAAGCCAGTCGAACTCTCAATGCGCTCATGAATTTATCTGTGCCTCAGGTAAAAAAAAAAAGAAAAGATTCGAGTGATCAATCTAATCTTTTTTAGGCCAAAGTGATTAGGGATGGTCAAGAAAAATATGTAGAGTCTGAAGATCTCGTGCCAGGGGACTTGGTTGTACTGGATGAAGGTGATGCTGTTCCCGCAGATATTCGTTTAATCGAAGTATCGCAGTTGGGCTTAGTCGAAGGTATTCTTACAGGTGAAAGTGTTCCGGTTCAAAAAAACGTGGATGCCATCAAGTCAAAGGTATACATACTTCACATCTGGACCCTTCTAAAAAGAAAATCTTAGACTCGTAGAATTCCTTTAGCAGATTGTAAAGGAAACGCCTTCATGTCAACTACAGTAGCTCGCGGTAGAGCAAAGGGTATTGTGGTTAGAACGGGTGTAAAAACCGAGGCAAGTTCGTTTTCTTATCTTTTCATTTTAATATTAAACCTGGTTTCTATTAGATTGGTAAAATCAGTACAGCCATTCAAAAGGACGCTAACAAGAAGGTAAAGACACCCATCCAAAAGAAATTGACAAAGCTTGGTCGTTATCTGGTTGTCTTGGCTATCTTGCTTTGTGCATTAGTGGTCATTATTGGTGTTGCTTGGAAAAAAAATGTTAAGGATATGGTCAACATTGGTTTAAGGTTTTTTTATTTTATTTGTTATTGATAAATGTACCCCCTGCTTATTGTAATTTAGTTTGGCCGTTTCCGTAATACCTGAAGGTCTGGTTGCCGTGACAACCGTTACGATGGCATTGGGTGTTCGACGTATGGCTACAAAGTAAGCTCTTATTATTATCATCTTTTATAAAAAAAAGAAAACAGCTCATAGTTTTACATTAGCCAATGTATAGTAAGAACACTTCCTGCGGTTGAATCCCTTGGAAGTGTCACAGTAATTTGTTCAGATAAGGTAATTTATTCAAATCCTTTTCTCCTTTTTTTCTAAAATTGGCATAGACGGGTACCTTGACAGAGGGAAAGATGGGTACATCCGAGCTATGGACAACTGATAATTCACTTTACAAATTTACACATTCAACCTCAATGGACCCCAGTCAGGGTGAGATCATCCTCGAACCACATGAGTTACGCCGCCGTATGGTTCATCTCAAACATACTGTTTCTCCTAATCTAAACACGTCTGAGCCAACAATGACAGACTACGCAGCAATGAAACCTAAACCAATTGATACTGAACACCCTGAAAGCTACACGCGACAACTCTATTATGCTTGCATGGTCTCCGCGTTGTGTAACAACTCTTCGATCCGAGAAGAAGAAGGTGAACTAAAGGCGATAGGTGACCCTACCGAGATTGCCCTGACTGTGGCTTCACAAAAGGCACACATGGGTCGTGTGTACTGGACAGAACAACTAGGATTCAAGAAACTTTTTGAACGCGCCTTTGATAGTGAGCGAAAGTTGATGAGTTCAGTCTACCAAACAGAAACAGAAACGATGGTGGTCTGTAAGGGTGCTCCCGAGGAACTGATGAGAAACTGCAGTCACTACATGTCCCTGGATAGCACCCTTGAAATGACGGACGATTTCGCTTCACAAGTGCAGGATGAGAATGTTCGAATGGCCTCCCAAGGTCTTCGTGTACTTGGACTGGCTTACAAGACAGCTCCGAGTGATGTACAGGAAGAGGATGTTGAATCTGAGCTGGTCTTTATCGGCCTTGTCGGTCTTATCGATCCTCCTAAACAAGGTGTTAAGGAGGCTGTGGATACATGTCAGCAGGCGGGTATTCATGTTGTCATGATTACGGGCGATCATATCGAGACCGCTACAGCCATTGCTTCTCAACTGGGGATTGTCAAGAATCACGTTCCTGGCATGGTAAAAAAATCTTAATTCGTTCTTTATTTACTCACATCTTTAGAATCGCGCTATCCTTGGACGTGAATTGGATTTACTTTCGGACGATGCTATCATTGCTTTAGACCCCTTTCCGAGTGTATTTGCTCGTGTCAGTCCGGATAACAAGCTGTCTATTGTCCGTGCTTTACAAAAACGTGGTGAACTTGTAGCTATGACTGGTGACGGTGTGAATGGTAATTAAAAAGAGATTTACCAATGAAATGGTATTAATTTTTTTTTCTTTATTAGATGCGCCTGCTATTAAAAGAGCTGATGTGGGTGTGGCTATGGGGCAAGCTGGTACGGAGATCACAAAACAAGCGGCAGATATCATCTTGGTGAATGACAATTTTACAACCATCGTGCACGCTGTAGAAGAAGGCAGACATGTTTTCGATAATATCTTGAAGTTCATCGTTTATCTTTTGAGTTGTAATGGCGCTGAAATATTTTTAATGCTTATTTGTACAATTGCCAATATTGAAGTACCACTGACTGTCATGATGATCTTGTGGGCAAACATTATCGGTAAATTATTACTTTGATCCAATAGGCATGTGAATTCTAATCACCAAATTAGCTGATATTCCTCCTGCAATGGCTTTGGGTGTAGAGCCCAATGAAAAAGATCTCATGTCTAGACCACCACGTAACCCAAGGATGGGTGTTCTTACAAAAGTAACCTGGTTAATGATCTTTTCCAACTCAATGCTGATTGCTATACTCTCTCTGGGGACTTATTTAATAAGTCTAAACGTACTAAACATGTCTATTCCAGTCTGTCAATCAATGGTAAGCGTCATTTTTATTTATTCAATGATCTCATTTATGACATAGACTTTCACAACCTTGACTACTTTACAACTCATACACTCCTTTAATGTTCGGAGTGTTCATCGTTCTATTTTTAAGACAGGGATCACAGAAAACCGATGGATGGTTTTTGCCTTTTTTGTGTCCTTTGGCTTAATGATCCTTGGTATTTACGCTCCAGGTAAACAAAATATAACTAAAAAAAAGGCGCGAATATGTGTAACTAAACATTGATATCTATAGGCCTTTCTCAATGGCTAGAATTAACTCAAGTTGGCTGGCAATCCTGGGTTATGACTCTTGTCTGTGTAGTTTTACTTATAACAATAGTAGAAGCTGAAAAATGGTTAATCCGTCTCACCTCTGGGAGATTTTAAACTTAATAAAAATAAAATTAATCTTTCCGTATTTTTACTCGTTCTTATCTAAATCAATCGTGAAATCTTATAAAAGTGCTTTTGCATCATCAACAGTTTACATTGTACCTAAATATAAACGTGATGATATAGATACAATGAGTAGTAAATAAGCTTTTTTTTTTTTTTTTTTTTTTTTTTTTTTTTTTACTTTAATTCTTGCCATCTAAAAAAGGTATAAAAAAGTCTGAAATTTTAGCTGTTAAATCTGAAAGAGATAGTAGTCGGAATTCAACTTTGGATACACAAAAGGCTTTGTATGTTTAACGTTTCCTTTGCGCATGCACCTGCGCATGCATTCGTGTTATCTTTACTTCATTTTAATGTAATGTTTGTTCTCTCCCTTTTTTTTTTTTTTAACTTCATCATTATGGCCAAAATGAGCAAATTGCCTCAAGAAATAATTTATATCATTTTTCAAAACCTTCAGAAACAAGAGGCTATGGAGTGTCGTCTTGTGTGTTTGGCATGGTATGAGATTGGAACACAAAAATCCTTTGAGAATCTGGTTATAGCAGACGATTGGCATCTAGAAAACTTTTTGAAATTATTCCCCAATTCACTCTCTTACCGTCTTATCAGCACCGGGAAATTTGTCAAAACAATTCTTATCGGCACCTATAGATATACAGAAAAAACAAACTTTTCTTACGACACTTTTGAAGCATTAGTAAAGTACTGTCCCTATGTAGAAAGACTGGATGCAGAAGAAGAACGCCTGTGGAGTTATATGCTCGACATCAATGATAGAATACAATGGAAATATCTCAAAGAACTACCTCCAATTTGCAATCATTTTGATCATTGCATCAAATACAGCAAGTGTTTGACTAAACTTACAACTGGAATGGAGCATCAAAGAGACACGAGCTTTTTATCTTTTTTTCAGACCTTGAAATCACTTTGCCTTCCTTCTTCATTGCCCGTAACAACAATACAGGATCTTCAGTTCATAGTCCAAAAGTGCCCCAAGCTTGCAAGTCTCCATGTGTCTCTTGTGATGATGGAAAAATTTTCCCAGTCCGTTTATCATCCTCTTTGCTCCCCTTTGAAGCAATTGATTTTTCAGGATTACAAATCAAATTTACCACCTGAATTTGCTCGTTATATCTCTGAAGGATTAGTTCATCTCACTCGGCTACAGCTTATCATAGACTCTTCCCATAACAACTTCTCCCTAGATGATGCCTATGATCGACTTGTTGACTATGCAATGACAAGACTACAAAAGACATTTAACTTGTGTTTGACTATTAAAGCATTCAGAGACAAGCAAAACCGTATAGATAGACTCATACGCCGTTTTATGCAATGTATGTTTATACCCAACTTTACAGAAAACAAAAACCAAAAGATACACAACATATTGAGCATCCGAAGAGGCGACTCGAAGGATTTTATTGATCTAAACGCCGCCTGGACGAGACATAGTGAAGATAGACTTGTCTGTCACCTCCAACTCACCTGGCCCATGGGAGCCTCTAACCTTTTTACATACTTGGAATATGCAGTAGGATCCATCCATGAGATAATATTCACAGGACAACTACATGTCTTGTACACACAAACATTAAATCATAATTCACAACATGCCAAGGTCTCATTCCAACACGGTTTCATGAGGTTTTTTCCTTTGCCACCATGGAAATCTGTCAATACAGTCGTGGTATCAAAATCGCATGTAACTCACAGCTTCTTTCATGATTTGTCTCTTTGTTATAGTCACCTGGAAGCACTTTGTCTAAAAGAAAACAACTATCAGGCTGAGACTCAAGCCCTTTCATCTTCTCTCTGCTGCCTTGTCTTTCAAATTGATTTACAAAACATGACCCTGGATAGACTCGAGATGGATACGTTATCTAAAGAGCAAGATGAGCTGTTAATTATTGATACACTCTATGGGTCCGCTTCTTACTTTGTCGAAGCCAAAGGGAGTCCAAAGCTGATCACTCAACGCACGAGCTCGGATATGTGCAAAACAACGAGCTTTAGTCGTACTTATTTTTCTTGTTTTAAACTTGGTAAGGTTATCATCAACGGCGTTATATTTCAATTGGATTGTATTTAAAAAAAAAGATAATAAACGGAATGGCTTTTTCATTATTATTATTATATATATATATATATATTGCTATTAAGTTTCAAATTAAAGGAGTTTATGTGATGAATGGCAATGAAGTCATCAAAATCATACAAATATATATATAAAGCAAAAATGAAGTGATTAAATTGATATTTGATACGTGTTTAGGTGCTGAAATAGTCCCACAAATACAACATACAAACAAATGCATATGTATACGCGCTTTAAGGAATATTCAAGGAAGTTCTGGTAATGAGATGTTTTGAAATCCATACATTGTTATTCATCAAATAAAGCATGACTTTCTTACTAATATATATATATATATATATATATTCAAGTTGTCTAGTAGAAACAAGTGCTACAAAAAAAAAAAAAGATAGTAATAGCCAAATAGTTGTTGAAAGTGACTATCATTGGTTTTAATTTTTCACAATCCGAAAACATCGACAGTTTGTAATAATCGTGAAATTTGCATAAAATTTTTCTAAAAGTCTTCTTCATTATACTTGATTGAGTGATAAAAAGAATATAATATATTGTATTTTATGTCAAAGACAAGTATTAGATTGAATTACACAGTGACATAGTCACAGATATTCTAACCGTATCCATTGATGGCTTTTAACACTTTGGAGCATACATATTAATTTATTTGTAAAAAAAAAAAAAAAAAAAAAAAAAAAAAAAAGTTTATGTTTTCTATAGTAAAGTTGTATTTTCATGAGATAGACTCAATAATAACATATGTGTAACCAACGATTATTTTCAAATTCTTTTTTTTTTTCTTTTTAAAGAAAGGTGTTTCTAAATCGGCAAAGTTTTTTCAATAAACAAAAATTATCTACAAAAAATTGATTGGTGCCTTTTTTTTTTGAGTGAGAATAAAGTCGGGCATTGAAAAAAATCATGCAGACGAAAGATGTTCCTTTTTAAAAAATTGTATAAATGTGCTGTAGTAATCGATACAAACCAAATATTATACATTTTTCGATGAGCAGATTATTAAGACTATATACTGCTAAAAAATTGTTATTTAGATATATAGATAGGTGCAGACATAATTATCGAGAAGTGTCTGAAGCCAATATTCAAGTATATTGCCGATAATGTGAGGTTTTGAAAGTTTGTATTTCCGAGACATAAGATACATGGCTCAGGATAAACATGTTTTGTGTCTAAAAGTGACGTATATATACTACAGCTGATAAGAAAATAAAAATAACTTTTTTGTAATGTACTTTTTATGATTTTTAAGACTTAATTAGTTGGAGATAATTAAGATAAAAACAGCAATGCTTAGGGTGGAAACAAATTAGTGACTAATAAAAAAATAAAATTCGGTTTTTTTTGAGAGTGGCTACTATATTTTTTTAAAAAAACATATCAGACTTGAGTCGAGTGAAATAATAGGTAAAAGTAAGTTTACAATAAAAGACTAGTACTTTAACAAAATGGTTTTTTTGTATTTTTTTTAGATTTTAGTTTTATATTTATCCAACAATCGTTGCTCTACTTTTCCCTCGATGTATATAAAAGTCAATATTACTTATTAAAATTAATGTAATTGCATAAGTTTGAGTTGTAAATAAAGAATCGAACAGTTGATATTAAGCTCAAAATAGAGCGTATATTGTCCAATTGGATGGCCACCAGATCTTGTATAGAAGACCAATCTTGGTTATGTTGATAAAATTGAAAATAAAAGGATAATAAAGGGATTAAAATGAAGATTATTGGCTTCAAGGGACTTGACTTTAGAGTATTTGGAATAGAATCAAAGGATAAGAATAATTGATTTAATCAAAGTAGGTTAAAGTAAAAATAAAGATAAAAATAAAAGTAAAGTCAAAAGTAAGTCAAGTTCAGAATAAATCAAAGTTGCTGAAGTATTTATAGTTTTATGAGGTCTCGCTCAAACTGGTTGCAGTCTTGGTTTGATAACGATGTTTCGATACGATCTTCTGGTACGATCTTTTGGTACGATCTTTCAGTACTATCCAAAAGTTGATTTTCCTCGCACGAGTCGGTGTTACTATCCTCAAGCCAATATGCATCTTCGTCGTCACAATGTATCTTATTGGAATAGGACGTATCCTATTAGAATAGAAATTGTGTGGACAACTGATCATTTGCGTCACAATGTGAGTTTGTGTGTGTTATTGGATTGAGTTAAGTAATAAGAGTAGTTTGGTTTGTGTTTCTTGAATAAGGATCAAGGTTTTGATAGGATTTAGTTCCAAAGTAGAGTAATAAAAGTTTGCTTGTTGAGTGACCACCAGATCTTGTATAGTAGATCAAACTTGATTTGAATAAAGTAAAAAGTAAAAAGTAAAAAGGGTTACAGTGAAGTATTGATTCTTCAAGGGATTTCTTCAGGTTATAATAAAAAAAGTAATTCTGACTCTTAAAAGAGATTTATTGTTATAAAAAAAAATATAGAAGGAAGAAGATAATCTTGAATTGAATAAAATATACGAGAGTATTTATATGTTTTTTGGTGTTTTGCATTTTGTTCTGTTTTTGGATTTTTGTGGTTTGATAAGGCGATTTGGTTCTTTAAAGCGATTTGGTTCTGTAAAGCGATTTCTCAGTCCGACTCGTCACTTGAACTGACAAAAATAGATTCGACGTTACAATACGATGTTTTCTATCGTATCAGAATTTTGGCTTTCATTGCAAGAATCTACGGCTAAATTATCAGACCAGTATTGTTCTTCAGTGTCACAGTGCAACACTGTGCAACAACAATGTTATTTGTTCGGGTTTATGGCTTTAAGAGTAGTTGTGATTGATAAAAATAAAAGTGTTTGTGCCTGAAGCAGAGATAGTTCTTGTTTAAAGTTGAATAAAATAGGTTCTTGTAGAGTGACCACCAGATCTTGTTAAGCGGATCAGACTTGAGTTGAGTAAAGAGTAAAAAGTAAAGTAAAAATAAAAGAGTAAAATAAAAAAGGGGATTACGATGAAGATATATTGGCTTCAAAGGACTTGACTTGTATGTTGATAATAAGATCAAAAGTTTATAAAAAAAACACTTGTGATTTATTAAGTGAAAAAAGATAAAAAGATAAAATAAAGTTAAAAGTAAAAGTCAAGTGAAGTAAAGTAAGTCGAAAGAAGGGTTATTTATACTAGTTCTGTTTTTGTGTTTTTGTACTGTTTTCTATTTTTTTTGGATTTTTGTTGTAATTTTTTTGGACTTTAGTTGTAGGTTTTTAGGACTTCAGTTGTAGTTTTTTAGGACCATTGGTTTTGTCCTGAGGAAAAAGAGGGCGGTTGTGCAACAGTGGTTATATTTTTTAGAAGGGCGCTAAATTTTTTTAAAAAAATGCGCGAATAATTTTTCCGTTTGGTGTACAATTGCGATAAATCGATGTGAAGAACAAAATGTCTATTGTTCAAAATAGTGGAAGCGAGGTTCGAACTCGCGCCTCCGAAGAGACCAGGACCTAAACCTGGCGCGTTAACCACTCCGCCATCCCACTCCCTGCCTTTGTCACGACGTTGGGTGGTTTTTAATAAACTATCCCAACTAGTTTCCCAGTCACAGCCCGAGCCGGCCTTGCGCCAATCTAAATATCTGATAGTTGAAAAGTATAAATTGAACGAATTTAATAAAGACTGAAGGACAACCTTTTTTCCGCACTTGTATTTTTAACCAACCAGGCAGACAGTAAACCACTTAGTGGAGTACCTTCAAAATCCTGCTTTATCTGCAGAGTACCTTATCACCTTCGTCAAGATGTTAGTTTCTACTACTGCTAAATTGATTTACTGAATTCCACTGCAAATTTCTGTGCGTTCTATACAAAATTTTGCCCCGTAGAATTGGTCCTTCACACATCATTTCTTTTGAAAAATTGAATAAATTAAATAAC
>JNDS01005088.1:0-16891 GCA_000697035.1 Rhizopus stolonifer B9770
AAAAAAAAAAAAAAAAAAAAAAAAAAAAAAAAAAAAAAAAAAAAATGGAGCAGAATGGTGCTGCTGATGTTCAAGATAATTTGAGAGTACGATCAGTGCTAAATATTCTTTAAATTCGCTTTTTTTTTTCTCATTTAGTGTTCATGAACAAAAATAAATTATGTCATCTTGGTTAAAGTTATAAAAAAAAGTTTTTTTCTTCTATCTGAATGTAAAATCCAGTGGAATTACAAAAATCCAAATAAAAAAACGGGTTAATGAACAAAAAGTATAATCAGACTAGCTGACGGTAAAGAACAATATAAAATTGTAGCTGGCTTTATTAAACCATAAAAATACTAAGAGTTTATAACATTTTGATATCTGAGTTACTGAGTATAACAAATTGGTTATCGCACAGACCAATGGATTTGAATAAGGATGGCATCCAGGAACGTCCAGAATTAGATCATTCATTATTCAAGTCTTAATAGGTTAAATTAGGCGGGTAATATTATGTGGTGATTGAATCTAATACTATGATGATTTATTAGTCGTAATACATTTGAAAGTTTATTTATTATGACATTGCAAGAATCTGTCATCTTGTAATAAGGTGTGTATACAACACTGAGTGATTTCCGTTGTTAACATTGTAGCAAAAAGACGCGTTGTCAAAACGTCGTCGTCCCCTCAGACGAGAAGGAATTGATACTTCATGAAGACTGAGTAAATGCGGTGTTTTAGGTTTTATTTTAATAGAGAGAGAGACTGTCAAGTACGTTGAGACTGTTTTAATAGTTTATTAGTCTTTTTGTAAATTTAACTGGTCCAGGAGGATCCTATCTATATTATATACAGGGTTTCTACCAATACAATATGTCTGAGGTTAAATAGTTAATTCTGATAAAGTAGTGCAATTGCTCTAAAAGACATGTATATAAATGTTGTTGTAAATACACATACTTTTAGTTAGATGATGACAAATAAATTCAATGTATAATCCAATGAAAGGAAATACACTTCAGGCTACGAATTATTATCATAAGCTGAAAGAGTGAAAATATAATATTGACCCGCATCAATACTGTACTGTACATAAAGAATTAGATGTAATTATAGGAGGAAAGTAGTGATGAAATAGATATTAGATAATCTGGTAGATCACATAACAAGGAGAAGACATTGTTATGCTGTTGTTGTTGTTATAGTTTTTCTTGGGGAAAGTTCAAGTAAAAAAGTATTTTGGGCGGAGCGTTGCGAAGCTTTTATAATAGGGTCTAATATAAGTACTTGAGAATCACTTATAGGTTTTGTTCTTTTATTAAAATAAAACTAAAGGTAAAGAAAATGGAAAACAGAACGTGTAGGACAGGGTAATAATATATCAAATATCTGCTAGGTACAAGATCTTGTGTAGATCTCAGCTTTCTTGATCGTTCCTGTTTGTGTCCGAGCTGATATTTACGCTCTACCAACCAATAAAATGACTTCAATATTATATAAGCTAAAATGAATTATAACATAAATATTCTATTATCCGTGTTGAGACATAGCTGTCTAACACAAACTCCAACATTTAAATATGGCTCGCATGTTATCTTGAATATTCTCTTAATCTAGGGTTTCGCACATAATAAAAATGTCGGATGAATAAATCTCTAGAAATTAATCAAGCATAAAGCTCTATCATAGTAAAACCGCTGTATTAGATATTTAGTATATAATAACACACATTTCCATTAATAAAGCACATTAGTTTACATTATGGTTAATTCCAGTCTGATTTTTTTTTTTTTTTTTTTTTATTTTCACGAATCTGTTATTCTTCAACTTTAATATTGTGTAACACGACTTTAGAAATTGTATATAAACTCATTGTAAGTATTCTTTAATAAAGGCTTAGAAGATTTTTTAACTGTCAGCAAGTCTGATTACTTTATTTGTCTTTATTGTTTTTGTTTTTACTATTTTTTATTTTAAGTTATACCCAGTATCTAAGCTCTGAATACCACATGGAGTCTGTGTGGAGCCTGTGTGGAGCCTGTGTGGAGCCTGTGTGGAGCCTATATGGAGCGACCTCTCTTTACAATATAACTACAGAATTAAAAAGCATTTTTAACTAATTTTCGCTTGCTCTAAATAAAAGAAAAAAAAGCAATCAGATTTCTTATTTTGCAGTATCAATGTTGTTGTAAAGAAGGAAATTTAGGGCGGCTAGAGATAAATATGAGCCTATTTTGATTATATTTTTCTCTTAAAAAGCGTCTAATAATGATTTTAACGCATCTTTCTTCAAAGTTTGCAATGATCTCTAATAAGCATGAAATTTGTCCAATAAAATTTCCCAATCATCTCAAATTTTCAGGTAAAATCTTGTACTATTGTAGTAACACTGTACGAAATAAGATGTCCAATTTTTTTAGTAGTTTACGAACCTGTTTTAATAAGGCCGTCCCAAAATTATTTCACCACTGTCTGATTTTTTTTCCAAGTGTCCGAAAGTTTTCCTCGAGTTGTCTGAATACTTTCTGAAAAAGGTGTACACAAAAATGCTCCTGTCAATTCTGTGTAACGCAAGAAATTTATAAATGTTCCTTTTGTGGCACAATCAAAAAAACCAAATATTGTCTCTCTTTTTTTTTTTTCTAAGAGTAAGAAAGAGCATATGTATTTGACAAATACAAAGACTTGAAATATCAGATTATCAATGGAGCTATTAAAAAAAGATCCACGTTTTGTGTTCATGTAAAAAATACATACGCCCCTAATATGGGAAGAGCAAATGTTGCACCTGTTTTATTAGTTAGTTTTCCAAAATTGTCCTTTTCTTTTCCTTTTCCTTTTTTTTTTTTTTCACAAAGATGATTGTTGGTGTAGAGAACAGCAAATTAAAATATGTGTTTATAGCTACATTGATTACCTGTATAATATGGTTCACTTATAGACTTCCGGACGAACTACCACTAGTGTCAGATAGTCAAGAAGATCCACTGTGTACACCAGAGACATTCAATATCGGACAATGGATCCATAATGCCTCAGAACAAAAAAATGTAGCTCAGAGAGCAGGTTATCATTGCATCAAAAAGAAGTTTGCTCATCGATGTTTTAATCGACCTTCAGCCGAAGAACGTCTTCGATCACAAAAGATGTAAGCAAATCTAATGGAAGCATAAACTCATGCTTTGTAGATTGGATTATAGGTGGCAACCTTCGCAATGTCAACTGTTGGAAATGAATACAGGTAGATTTGGTCAACACTTGATAGAAAATCCAGTCTTGTTCGTCGGTGATTCGATCACACAACTTCAATTCGAAAGTCTTAGTTGTCTACTAGGCCATTTGTTCCATAAAAGACAACCCAAGATCAACGGAGGAAATCCAAGGCTGAGAGTGAGTGAAATTGGTGATGAAAACAAGACAGCTTTGGCATATATTCGTTCAGATTATTTAGTAAGACTGGATGATTTCAAATTGATGGAACCTTTCGATGAAACCGGAAGACTTTTGGGTTCAGGAGAGAACTATCCTTGGTAAGCCAATATGTTTTTTTTCTCCCCCCCCCCTTTTTTTTTTATTTACTGTTAGTAGGGTTCATGCTATACCCGACTTTAAATATATCATTATAAATACTGTAAGTTGAATTTATAAGATTTTACTTATTTATCATTTCATAGGCACCCCATTGGCATGTGAGTGACTTATGGGGCGAAAATCAATCTGAACAAGAACTCTTGTCAGCTTACGAAAATGCAATGATAAAGCTCTATCAGTACCTTAAGGAACATACACGACCTGATCAAAAAGTATGGATTCGAACTACACCATACGGACATGCTCAATGCTCACAGATTACCTCGCCACAATCCTCACCTCTCGAACCTTCAGGAAGAGTAGGTGAATATGATTGGCATCTTTTTAAAGAGTTTGATGCTATCTGGAGAAAATTGCTGGAAGACAACAGATTTCAATTGTTTAATATCACCAACATGTCAAATAAACGAGGTGACGCACATTCGAAACCAGACAAAGATTGTCTGCATACTTGCTTGCCTGGTCCTGTAGATGATTGGAATAGATTACTTTATCATGAATTAATGAAATAAAACTTGTCACGTCATAAGCCACTGTTCAGCTAACCCTTAAAAAAATGCCCCGATTCTTTTTTTTTTTTTTTTTTTTTTTTTTTTGACAGCACTTTTGAATAATGGCTACCACCACCCTACAATTGTATTGGGATCTTGCTTCGTTTGATCCTAGTGTTCGACAAACAGCTGCTCATTCACTCATAAAGACTTTGTCTGAATTCCAAAAGACGCATGAAGAAGAATTGAAAGAAGTGGAAGTTGCAGATAGCGAAGAAAAGTTGGATATTTTATGTGCCTCTGATGTATCCTATGCTGTACGTCGTCTTATCCGCGGTCTTTCCAGTTCCAGACAAGGCGCTCGACAAGGTTTTTCTTTGGCCTTAACTGAGGTAAGCAACCGATCGAAAAAAAAAAAAAAAAAACAGCATACTGATTGGTTATAGCTTTTGGCCATTGTCGATCTCATTTCTACTCAACTTGTATTGGATCTCTTATTTAAATGGACTGATATTACTGGATCTATGAAGGGAGAAGAAGTTAGAGACATGTTATTTGGCCGTCTGTTTGGCTTAATGTCTATCGTAGCCGCCGGTATGATCTCTCGTGAATCAACTCGTGAAGAAGATATTGTTCGTATCTTGACCGGCTTAAAAGAGATGTCGACCAAAAAATCTTACTTATCAGAAGTCTGTCACCATGTGGTTGCCAATTTGATTTCTCATCTCAAGGACACCAAGCATCAAGAGGTTGCCGTTCAAAAGATCCAAGAGCTCTTCTTTGATGGTCCCTTGAGTAATGTAGATCAACTTAATGTGGTATTGAGTCTTCAAAAACTTAACGTCGACCTGAGTGGCCCCTTGGCCAAATTCAAGAGTCAAAATTTGTTGGCCTCTGAAAACTTACCTCGATTGGCCCGTATTATCTGCCAGACACCCGAAAATGCTGAAGAAATTTCACCCGATTGGAAACCTCAACTTCATTCCGCTTGGGACCCAATTTTGGCTGTTTATGTGGATGAACCTAAACAAGTAGCTTCCTTTCAAGAATTTTGGACAGTCTGTGTGGATCAAATCTTGTTTGATATCAATGCAACTCATGGACGCAAGTTTTGGGGGTTCCAGTTGGTAGAAAGAGTCTTGCATCGTTTATCGGCTGAACAAGTGCCTTTGATTTTTACACCTAATTTCATGAGCGCTTTTATGCATCATCTTTCTTCAGATGATCGATTCTTGTACAAATCTGCTAGACATACTGTAAGTAACGCCTTTTCCCTCCCCTCCCCTCCCCTTTTTTTTTTCTTTTTCTTTTAACTGAAAATGTTTAGGCACAAGTTATTCAAAAAGTAGCAGAAGAAAACAAAACAGTCGGATTTGCCTTGATCACTCAACTTCTTGGTAAACACGGCCACCAAAACTTTGATCGTATCACACGCACAAAGACAGTTGAAAACTTATTGACAACCATGGATGCCGAAAACATTCAATTTTATTCTGAATATCTTGCCGAAACCTTTGTTCTTGCACCCGAGGAAACAAGCGAGAGTTGTCGTCAATGGGTTTTGAATCAAATGACGCTCTTGATCACCAACACCAAGATTCCCAAGGAAGAAGGTTGGATGATTGATTTGGTTCAATTCATCATGACTGTTAGCTTTTTCCAAGTCAAGAGTGGTGACAAAAAGTCCTACCTCAGGGGATTGCACAAGTCGACAATATCCGATATCACTGCAAGTTATGCTCAAGAACGTTTTGGGGCTGTTTTGGTGGGATTGATGAAACTTTCACCTGATGATCAACATGTTAAGGCACGTCGATGGTCTGGATACATGAAAAACCACCAGCTCTGGGTGTACAAGGTTTACGAAATCTACCGTGCTTTGGAAAAGAACAAGAAATTGACTTTGCGTATGACACTTACCAAGGAGACACAAAAAGTGATTGAGCAGACCATGAGCAAGGTAGATGCCTTGGACAAGAAAAAGGACGAAGAAGACTATGATAGCTTAGAACGTGGACTTCAGATTTTGATGTTACATACCATTACTCATGTATGGACAAATGAGGAGGAAGGTGTCTCGATCTTGTCTGAATTATTGGATTGTCACCAAAAGCTGTTTGTAGAAAAGAAGACCAAAAAGAAGGCTGTAACTGAACAACCTAATCCTGTGGATGTTATTGTCGATATCTTGGTTTCTTTTTTGACAAATGAGTCTGTTGTACTCAAGAATTTGGCTGAAAAAGTGTTTGAGATGCTTTCTCATAAGTTGACTGACCAATCCCTCAAGATTTTATTGGATATTTTGGCTTCTGTTGAGTCTAAGCAAGATGAAGAATTGTTCTCTGAAGAAGAAGAAGAAGAAGAAGAAGAAGAAGAGGAAGATGATGACGTAGAAATGCTTGATATAGATGACAGTGGCGAAGAAGGCGATGATAATGAAGAAGAAGACGAGGAAGGTGATGTAGATGAAGAACTCCGTCAAAAGATCGAAGAAGCCATGAAATCCGAAGGCGTGAATGCTGTAGATGATGCATCTGATGAAGAAATTGACGATGATGCAATGGAAGCCTTTGATGAAAAGTTGGCTGAAGTGTTCAGACTCAAGAAGATTGCCAAACAAGAAAAGGTTACCAAACAACACAACGTGGTCCAATTCAAGAACAGCGTGATGAGCCTTGTGAGTATTTATGTGCGCAAGAATCCTACGAACCCCTTGGTGTTGACTACCATCGTACCTCTCTTAAACGTCATTCGTTCTACTCCCGCCAAATCCACTGGCAGTCAATTGTTGGAAAAGATTGTCGCCTTCTTCAAGAATCGTTTGGCCAAATCAACTGAGTACCCCAAGGACATCAAGGACAACTCGGCTATGGAAGCACTTGAGGCCGTGCATGAGTTTGCCAAGCACTCTACCTCTAAGGATTTATCCGACATGTGTGTTCAACTCTCAATTTATCTTCGTAAGGTGATTTTCGGTACAGGAAGTGACTTTGAAGTGTTCCCCAAGCTGGAAAAAAAGCAACAAACACGTTTAGATAAATGGATGGCGATCAACAGTAGTTCGTGCCAATTGTATCTCAGCAAGAAAACGACCGCTTTCCCCTCTGTGATGATTCAACAATTAGTTCAACGCTATCCATTGAGCACTTGGGGTCTCTTGAATACCTTGGTTCCATTCTTGGATCGTAAAGCATGTGCAAATAACTATAGATTGCAAATGGCTGCTCAATGGACTAGTGTTATTCTTCAACGTGCGATCAACAAAAAACATGAAGCATACAACAAACAATTTGTCACCTTGTTACCCAAAATGGCTGAATCTATCAAGGCCTCTCTTCAAGATTGTCAAGACAATAATCAAACAAAAAAGAATTTGAACAAGCTCGTTTCTCAACTGACAAGACTCTCCACTACACTGGGAGTTGAATCTCCCTTCTTGTCTTAATAAATTTCCCCCTCCCCCAGCCCAAAAAAAATTATATATTTTGTCATAAAAGTTTTTTTTTTTAAAAAAAAAAGGAGATATGTATATAAACTGCTTTAGAGATAAACAAATAAACATTGAGATTGAATCTTTTATGCAATGTTTGTTATTCTTGTTCTTTTCTTTTAATTTATATATGCAAGACAAGAATATAGAACAAGATTCCAAATTTTCATTTAAAAAGCTTTGGGAATATATGGGACCTGGCTGGCTAATGTACCAAAGTCACCTAGAAATCTAGTATTTATAATTATTAGGTCCATAGGCTATCTTGATCCAGGCAATCTTGAATCCGATTTACAAACAGGCGCTATTTCCGGCTATAGTTTACTTTGGCTTCTTTTATGGTCCCATCTCATCAGTCTCGTCTTTCAACTCTTGAGCGCCAAACTGGGCATTGTCACTGGCAAACACCTTTCAGAACTTATCCGTCAACACTATTCATCCAAGCTAGCCCACACTTTTTGGATTTGTGTTCAACTAGCCATGATTGGATCCGACGCACTCCAAGTGGTTGGTACAGCCGTGGCACTTCATATCCTGTTAGGTTGTCCAGTCTGGCTAGCTGTCTTGATGACTTTGATGGATATCGTCACTTGTACCTGGATTCAAAAAAAAAGTGTGCACCAGATTGAAATACTTTGTGTAATTTTGGTGAGTTTTATTGCCAGTTGCTTTTGGTACGAATGTTTTCAATCCAAGCCTCAAATAATGGATATTTTCAAAGGATTTGTACCCTCTGTTCCACGCCATACCGAGTTTCAATCGGTAGCTATAGTGGGTGCGGTTGTGATTCCTCACAATATGTTTTTACATAGTGCCTTGGTGTCTTGTTCAAAACAAAAGAGGGAAGCACAGTTTTATTTTTCACTTGAATCTGGTTTGACACTGGGTGTATCGTTTCTAGTTAATATGGCTATTGTGATTGTCTTTGCTCAAGGTATTTTTTTTTTTTTGGAATAGTCATAATCATAATATTACATATTAGTGTTTTATAAGGAAACAATGATACATTTGCCTGGTTTGATGGATGCAGACACAGTGTTGGTTAAAACCTTGGGATTTACGGCAAAATATGTTTGGGCTGTTGGTTTACTTGTTGGTAAAGAAATATGAAAATAAATATGAATTAATGTTTATTAGCTGGTCAGAGTTCAACCATGACAGGTTCATTGGCAAGCAAGTATGTGACAGAAGGCTTTTTTGGCAAAGTATTTAAAAAAGATTGGCATCGGATGGCGCTTATGCGTATCCTGTCATTGATACCCAGTTTATGGATGACACTCTTTGCTTTGAATGACCTGGATACAATGGGTGAACTTTTGAATGTATTACAAAGGTAATTTTACCTCAAAAAAAAAAAAAAAAAAAAAAAAAAAAAAAAAAAAAAAAGCAGGGCGGATGAGGGAGGAGAGGATTTAAAAAAGATCATTAGTGTATGCCTACCCATTATCTTGATTCCTATCATGAAATTAAATGCAGTGATACCTCAAGAATTCAGGTTGTCATTTGGACTCAAAACATTTTGTTGGTCTCTGATTGGAATCATCATCTCTCTTAATCTTTATCTTTTTGTTTATCGTGTGGAATCGTATATGATGATGACGACAGTCTTCATTTATCTCTTGTTTTTATTGTACATTATTTGGAAACCCTTGGTGCTTAAAGTTGATATAGAATCTTTTCCGGATGATCTGTTGTTGACATGATAAATAAGATATCCGGTCCTTGACTAACACACTGAATATGGTGTCCACATATCACTTGAACTAATTGTCCCTGAAATAATTAATAAAAAAGATTTAGTCTTTATGTGTGAGTGTGCGTTTTAAGAGAGGAGAGAGTGCAGATATTTACTGTTTCCACATGTCGAATTTCTACCAAGAAAGGAGAAAAGGCTACCAGATAAGGATGTTTGATCGCTAACTGTTGAATATTTGAATCAAAAAGGATTTTCTTGGTCGCGGTTGGATGAAATAAGTTTATTTGATGTACTTGTTGGCCGTGATAAAGAAATCCTTGATTTCCAGACACAATAAATCCTTGATGTGTTTCGTTTACCACAATACTACCATCTGCTCTTCCGATACCTTGATTGTAGGAAAAGAAGAGAGTGTCATCTACTATCTGAAGTTGTCGAATTTGCTTCCATCCCACCTTTTGTTCCTATATACCAAATCAGTTCATATTTTTTTTTCTTTCTTTTTTCTTTTTCTTTGGAGAGAATATGGGTTACCTTTTTATACTTTTTGAGCCAATGACCAGAAGAAGGCGTCAAGGTGACAGAGGTTAACGTCAAATCTTTTTGTGCTCCCTTTTTTGTCACATAAACCACTACAGGTTGTGAGCGTAAAATGCCTGTTTGAAAACAAAAGACTTTTGATTTAATAAGATGACCCTCCAGCAATCCTGGATACATCATATCTTGTAACGGATAACTCTTAAGCACAGAGCAAGACAAAATAAAGAATTTATCATTAATGATGCTTATCTGACTGATCTCCTGATCTCGAACCACCCATCTTCCTTGATCCTTTTCTTGAATCCAAAGACCTGTTTGACAACCTAGGGCTATGAAGGATTGATCCAAATAATCTAAAAACTCAGTAAAAAAAAAAGAAAGTTTCAGGAAAACTTACTGAAAACACATGCACATTGAATTCCATCCACGGGTATATTAAACATGGTAGTCTTAAGTGGTTCATGTCGCATAGACTCCAAGGCAGCCTGTCGAATTCTGGTCTCCCAGTAATTCCGTTGAGATCGCGAGCCGAATTCGAGTCGAAAGGTATGATGGGGACGAGCGAGATGGGTCAGACAAAGACACCTTTTCTTGATGGATAAACCGATACTGTGATCTTTAGCTTTAAGCACCGGAGCAGATTCTCGACGCACGACAGAAACGTGAGTAGTAGGGGACACGGGAACAGAGGCAGAAAAATATTGTGTTTTGATACGAGAGAGTCGAGTCTTGATACGTTCCTGGAGCCTTTCTTTATCACGAAATGAATGAAGATCTGTATGAAGGTGTACCATTTGAATCGGAATAGGGGAGCCTTCTACAGTTATGTATTTGTTTTGAATCCATCGGCTTAAAACCAGGGCATGTGTGAACAAGAAAAGATGGCAAACAGAAGGGTGTAATGGATGATCTGGTCTGGCCAATCGGACTTCTTCTTTTAACAATAGCTGAGAGTTTGGAGGTATAGACAATTTTTGGAATCCCTGGTAAATGTGAGGTATTTGGCAGTCTTGCTTCATTTCATTATTCATTCGGCAGAGTGTGTCGTGCATGAGTGTGAGTGAGACCTGAAGGGCCAGTTGGTCTCCATCGTCTTCAGTATGTTTCAAGATTGCTTCAACCATCAGCTTAAATCGACCGATCCATAGTGTGGGTGCGGTCAGATAGTGCCGCAAGCCGAGTCGACGTGTGAATCTCTGTGAGTTTTGGGCTTCAAGGAAACTGGCAAAATGAGGGTTGGATTCCAATTCGAGATTAAAAACATATAGGGATTGGTTATGGTTGGAAGTGTAAGCCATGTAGGGGTCCATTAAGCGATTAGCATGGTCCATCAAAGTCGTGCCAATTCGTCCAATCAAGGGTCCAGACTGCCGCTTTTTTGTTTTGATGGCATGGAAAAATCTGTGATGAAGTTGTATGATCTCGAGATAGTTGCTGAATATGGATTGGTAAAAATTCTGACGTCGATCACTTTCTGCAATAATCTCTGAAGATTCCAATAGCGGAAGTGCATAGACGTTGTGCAATATGAGTAAATCCTGAATATAGTTTTGTTCGGTCGATATTAGCTCAGCAATCGCTGCTTGTCTCTTGAGCTCCTTTCGACTAGTGATATCAATTAAATATTGGGGTACAATGTGTATCCAATCTCTTTGTATCTAATATAGAGTGAGTGTCACCCCAAAAAAAAACATTCAATCATTTACGTGATCTTGATCTATCAGCTGTAATAGATCAGGCATTTGTTTATTGGGACATAGCGGCGAATAACAACTCGGCTTGTTTATCTCACACAAAGGTGAATAACAGGTTGTCAGTGGCATAAATAGGCCAACAACTGGTTTTTGATTAATAATATAGCTACCGCTTCCTTCTAGTACTAGTAATTTATGATTCACAAAGGTTTCAAATAGTTGCATGTGTATCATTTCATCCTGTTCATGAAGAAAATAGCTGATGATGTCCTAGTACAAAAGTGTTATGTTTTAGTACTATCAGCATTGCTTACCAATGTTTCTTGTTTGGTCACTTTGTAATAATGAATAGTTTGCATAAAAATATTTGACAGGTTGGATAATAATCCATTAATGGTTCGAAGTTGACTAGAATTCTTTTTTTTTTTTTTTTTATTTGATGAATAAAAAATATATTCTTTATGATATTACTTTATTCATTTTTTTAAAAAGAAAGAAACAAAAAATAAAAATAAAATCAAAAATAAAAACAAGAATACTATTGTTGTTTTGTTACAGATCACTTGGACAGTGACCAAATATACTACGAATACCTTATTTGGTCTTTATTTTTACACATGTGTCAATGTGACACTAAACACCCCTTTATTTTCATATTTACAAAGACAACAAGTGACAACCTAAGGTGCCTCTCCCTCCCCAACCATTTCTTGGCGTCAATATGAGTTCTAACCTATTGTGACATTGATCCAACACGTATACTTTAATCGGTTGATTTTCGTGTTGACTCACATACATATTTAAGGCCTGAAGCCCGTCATGGTTTGTAGATTGAATCGGACCAAACTGAAGAATCTTTTGTTGACGACGTAATCCAGCAAGATAAGCAGGTGAATCTGGTGCAACAGCGTTCACAATTGCAAATGGTGTCATACCCTCTGGTATCATGCCCTCTGGTGTCATACCCTCTGGTGTCATAGCCTCCGGTGTCATGGCTTGTGGTGGTGTCATATCCGTATCCTCAGGCTCCGCAGATTTAAGTTTAAGTTGATGTATATGAACGAGTAACTGTTCGATTTCGGAAGTGACCTGGTGAGCATCATTCCTCAATCTGTGAATCTGATTTCGTGTTGTTCGAATTGTAGCCACATCAATATCTGCTCTTGGAAATCCCGAAGCGTCTATCAAAGGATCTTTCATTCCAACGCTTGCAGTATTCAAAATTTGTTCATGTCGTTCTAATTCAAGTAAAATATCTTGTCTTTTTTTCATTAGGTCTTGTGCATCTTTTACAAGTTGCTCAAAATATACGGGCGGTGTCAGTCCCATCTTCAACCAGTCAGTTTTGTTTAAAACGAAATAAAAAGGAAGAAAAAAATTTGTTTTCCGACATTGCTTACATTTTAGTTCAAAATTGGATCCTTCAATAGACAAAAAGGGAGCACAATAGAATACAACAAAAGATTATTTTCAAATTAAATAAAGCGATTTTAACCATGTATTCATGAAATATACTCATTACTTATGGTAGAGGCAGCGAGAGAAGGAGATGTATGTCAAATTGTAAAAGAAACTTATATCAAAACAAACTGTTCAATTCAAATATTCCAAGAAAAATACATATTTTATTGAACCCTTAGAATATCTGTATAAAGCCTCATCCATTCAAGATCTGAATTTTTTTTCTTTCTCTCTCTTCTTCCAACCTTCAATTTTTATTAAAACAAATGAAATCCTTGACTCTTCTCGTCGCTGCTGCCGCTTTCGCATCTGCTGTTTGTAAGTATCCATTACCATGGGAGCAAGTGATGATCTTAATTTTATTTTAGCCGCTCAACATCATGGAGGCCTTGACCATCTTGACCATGACCTTGGATATGGTCACGATCACGACCGTAACCACGACCGCGACCACGACCGCGACCACGACCGCGACTACGACTACCAACCCAAGCCTGACCCTCCTCAACAATTGGATTATGAAATTCAAACCAAGGCTCCTATCGTTGTTCTTACCACTGTGACTATGACCAAGCCTTGGGCTATTGCACACCAACCCAAGACCAAGACTCCCGAAGCCGTAAGTTGACCTTTAGTGAAAACTGAATAACAATATGTAGGCACCTACCTATGTCGAACCTGAAGAAGAGGAACCTACGTATGAAAAACCTACGTATGAAAAACCTACGCATGAAGACCGCGAACATAAAGATCATGATGGCCCTCACCGTCCTCACAACAATCGTGGCCATTTACGTCAAAATGTCCGTGTGAACTCTGTTGTTCCTGAAAGTGATGGCCATTTAGCTGCTGCTGCTATTTCTGCCAGTGCCGCTCCTATCAAATCTGTCTCAAGAGTAAACCAGGCTGTTTCCTCTTCTGTCTCTGGCTCAGCTAGTTCTGCTGCTGTTTCCTCATCTTCTATCAGTGGTGCAAACACGCTTCGTATGGGTGGTGGTGCTCTTGTTGTCTCTGCCATTGCTTGGTTATTCATCTAAGTAGAATTTAAATTATCCCCTTTTTTAGAAAACAATAAAGTTTATATTCAATCCTCTTATTTTTTGAGTTCAATCAGGGTCACAGTAAAAAAAAAAAAAAAAAAACTGGAATATGGATAAAGAACAAGGAGCGATCAAGTCTGTACTGAAAAAAAAAAGGGAAATGGTATCCATTAAAGCATTTTAGATGTTCAAAACACGACAATGTAAGCGAAAGTCTTTTTGAATCAACTGAATTTGATCAGATAAGCTTTTTTTTGTTGCATATCATGTAATATTACTCAGAATCCCAAGACTATGATTTAAATTATTGTTGTATTTCAAAAGTAAGCCCATGTAAGATATAAATAGGCTACTCTTTTAAAATTAACCAGTTTATAAGCTTCTTTGAAAATTTTTTTTTTTATTAGAACACCTCGAATATGTAAGAGATTTTTAAAGATAAGACATAGGTTGAACCATTCCAGTATCCTCCTCTTCACTTTTGACTTACCTTATCGATTTACTAAGAAGGATTTTAAAACACCAAGGTTTTTTATGAATTCGAGATGATATCCAACATGTTGAATTATATTACGACCTTTAATAATGCAGGCTAAATATAGGTCTAATCATATTCGTTGTAAATTCTCTCTTTTGTTGCCATTGGCTTCTATTATCATCATCCATTGTCTTTGCCCTAATAACAATTTGTGAACCTTTCTTTTTGTTGAGTTGAAAAACTCATCATATTACTTATGCGCGCCATAATGGATGATGTACTGTTTTTATTAAAGTCTGCTTTAAATAAAGTTGATAACCCAAAAGATCGAACTGCCATTCTATGATCTCTTTATCTATCACAAAAAAAAGGGACAACCTTGTTTCGAATATGACCATGATGCCTATCAGGCTTTCAAATATATACAAACCTTATGAACACATTTCTTGAAACTTAAATGACTGTAAAAAGCCAGCATTTTGCTTTTTTTTTTGTGTGGTTGCTGTTTAAGTCAATGCTTTGTACATTAAAAAAAGACATAGGAATGTCAAAGTTTTGATATAAAATTGATTAGCACTGAGCCTTTGTCGTAGTAGTAGACTGGTTTTTGCCAACTAAACTATAAAATAAAAAGAAAGCGATTCTCTACTACAGTCGCTCCACTTTCAATTTGAGGATTTTTTTTAAAAAAAGTGCGGATTTTGAAAAAAAAAAAAAAAAAAAAAAAAGTTAAATTCACGGATTTCAAGAAAGCAAGTTAAAATTGAATAATGTCATCAGTAGTATTTTTAAATGAGGATGGCCATGGAACCATTTATGATAAGAATGAAATCGAAGCTATGCATATTATAGGCGAGGAAGCTGATCCACATGCTTTGAAACAGTTGGTTAATCTGGATTTGTACCTTGAAAAGAATTCTAATGTTGCTCCCATCGAAGAACAAAATGAGCGTATAACCGAGAAAACAGATACTGCAGAAGAGATAAAAGCAGGTCATTCAATGCAGTATAGAGAATATGGAACAACTCCAAGAGAAATAATTTTTCATTACAGACTTCAACAGCTATTGTCGGTACGAGCTGCTGCCCTAAAGGCAGGAGTTAAAGAAAGTACTGCTCGTAGTTGGTGGAAAAAAATATGAGGAGGATCCCGATTCTTTTGTTCTTGGTAAAAAAAAAAAAAAAAAAAAAAAAAAAAAAAAAAAAAAAAAGACAAATCGTCAAAACAGGCTTAAAGCACTTTTAAAGGAAGAACAAACAATTCTTAATCGAGGATTTTGATGAGAATTCCCCCAAGCCATAATTCAAGACGCTGTTGAAGAGTTGACAAGCAAGTTTGCTGGGCTTGAGGTTAAAAAATCAAGAGTACACGAGTTTATGAAGGACGATTGTAATCTCACTATGAAAAAGCTACTTTTTAGCCAGAGGAAAGAAACAATGAGGAGAATATTCAAAAGCGTTTCGACTGGGTAGCCAACTGGACACAAACGGATATGGATTTTTCCAAAAATTGTGTTTTTATTGACGAAGCTGGGTTTAGCATAAACCTAAAATCAAGCAGAGCATGGGCTCCAAAAGGGAAAATGCAATGGTCACGACTCCTGTAGCAAAAGCACTATCACACTCAATTATTGTCAGTATATCATCTGTTGGTGTGGTGAGTTTAAGTATTTGTGTACCTAAAGTTCCACCAAAAGTAAGAAAGACCCAAGGTGGTAAAAAGACAAAGTTCCCAATGTGGCTTCCCGACAGGAAGAGACTAAGGGCACAACCACCGGTTATTATTTGAGATCCTTGAATGAAACTTTGAATATAATGGATAAGCGCCATCAAATGGGGGAGGGATTTTATTTAATTATGGATAATGCACCAATCCATACCTCAAAACAAATAGAAGAAACAGAGACTTGTAATAAAGGCCAACTGTTCAACCCGGTCTTTCCATTTATCACGTGTTACTAAGAATCTTGCTGCGTCTTCCGCCTAGGTCTTTCTCTATTACTAAATTGCTGCGTCTTCTCTTATATTCATTATTAATCTTAGCTACGGCAGTTAATTGTTGATGTTGTATCCGAACAACTTCTACATGAAGATTCATAGATATGACCGAAATTACGGATTAAGGATTTGCGATACAATCAGGTTAAATAACTTTTATATTAAAAGATCTGAGACATAAGCAATGGTCAATGTATCAGTGAAACCTAACGGCGTTCTAAGTTCATTAACAGATCCCGTATCCAGGTACCACAAGATCAGGGCTCATCCATTTGACAACGCAATCCAAATTCATTCATAATTCATTATTTTCTTTTTTGATTCGTTAAAGATACATCGGATACCTTTATCCAGGAATTCTTTATTGTAATCGATAAACTTATATTTTATCCATCAATTGAAGTAGCGTTAAAGATCCAGACATTGT
>JNDS01005090.1:0-18301 GCA_000697035.1 Rhizopus stolonifer B9770
TTTGGTGCATAATTTTTCCCACCCAAAGTCTTTAAATAAGATGGTTTTTTTTTTTTTCCACTTTTTTATATTTCTTTATTAAATAAATAAATAAACATGCCTATGGTTAAGAATTTGGAAAACGTTCATCAACAATTGATGGAAATCGCAAGAGAATCCAATACAATGTCCTATCGAAAGTATACGGCGGATGAAGTAGAAAAGCTTCAAGATAAACTTCGCGTGATTGACTCACAATATCATCAAGGTGCCTTTGACTGTGGTCATTATGAACAAGAAGGGTTGGCACAAGTTTCAGATGAATTGGAAAGAGTTCATCGTACACTTCATCGTCTGTTGGCTCGTATTGATTAATAGTTTATTAAAATAAAAGTGCAATAAAAAACAAGAAAAAGGAAACTTTGTTTCTATGTCCTATACTTTCTGTTCTATAAGGAGGTATAACTGCTTTACTACCATGATCGATAGTTAATTCAGTATCGACAGGTACAATCTTTTGTCCCTTGTGGTATTGTGGTTGTTTGAATGAAAAGGGGTCATGAACAAAAATAGGACTCTCAGCAACTATATAGGCTATCATTTAGTCTTTGATAATAATAATAATAGTAAAAAAAAAAAAAAAAAAAAAAAAAAAAAAACTTACACTTTTTATAAGGATTAGGATCATTCAAACAACCATCCAATCGAACCATTGAATATCCTGCCTCTTCAATAGCCGAAACAATTGAACCCACCGCATTCACTGAACTAGACTGTGGCATATCATAGTGTACAGCAATAAATGATCCCTTGGGACTCTTACTCAATGCTTTCTTGTAATATTCTTGAATCGAACCAGGACCTGTAGCCTTCTTTGGGACATAATCCTCGCTATCCAGATTATATTCGACCGCGACAAACCCAAGACTGCTCAAAAGTCTTCCTACACGAGCATCGGTTGATCCATGAACACGAACATACTTGGGTGCCACACCAATGATCTTTTGGATCTTGCGAGCGCTTTCAATCATGTCTGCCAAGAGTGCATCATCTTTCATGCTGTTGGGATTATCGTTCTTGACACGATAACTCATGCCGATCAAATGGCCTGTTCGGTAGAGATCTTGAAGAACAGTGGCGTATTTGGGAATACTTAACCAGGTTGAATTGACAAAGAAGTTGGCTCGGGCATCAGATTGACTTAATTGTTCCGCGATCTTGAGCGTTGCGTCCGTAGGTCCTTCATTCTATCAGGTTTTTTTTTTTTTTTTTTTTTTTAGGTTTTTTTTTTTTTTTTTTTTTTAGTCAACTTCTTTTAATACACACACACACACACACACACACATACAAACTTACATAGGTTAAAGCGATATCACCAGGTGTCTTACAGCTATCAATTTTAGCTAAAGGTTTGACTGTCTGGAAAGGAATACCAGCCGTTCTGGTTACGTGTGGATGCGTTGATTTAAAAGCTAATAAAATGAATAAATAAGAAGAAGGATTGGATGAATTTACCTTTTGTAGGTTTAATTTCCTTCTTTTCAGTAAATCCTAGGACGGGAGCCTCATCTGTATCATCTTCAGTATCCAATTGATCTTCTATATCATCCATAGCCTGTTCTTGTTCATCAAGAAGATTCTCCGATTCTTCTTCAAATTCATCAGTAGGTTCATCAGTAGGTTCATCAGTAGATTCAAGTTCATCAGTAGACTTAGTTCCATCAGACCAAACAGTAACTGTAACACTGGTAGTAATAAGCGACAAATCGTTTGCGTTCAAATTCACTTGACTGGCTACAAAGCCACCAAAGAGAGGCACTAGAGCAAGAACAGCTGATTCAAAAAAAAAAAAAAAAAAAATACAAAGAAAAAGTTAAAATGATATAAAAACTCCTTTTTTTTTTTTTTTACTAGAAAACTTACTTAACACACGAATTTGCTTCATAATTTTAATTATTAGAAAGAAATGAATATTAAATATTGGTTGCTTTATATAAACTATTTTATGGCATTCTTTAACATTTGGATCAAATCAAAAGTTTTATTTTCAACAATAACAGCTGTCTTTTAAAAAAAAGTTAAAAAAAAAATTAAAAGAGTAACCTTACATCTTTTTTTTTTTTTTTTCTTTTCCCCCTCTCCCCCTTTTTTTTTCTAAAAAAAAAAAAACTTCTTAATTTTCGACAAAAAGGATGTGGCGGCGTCGAAAAAATGATGATTCAACCTCACATGAAGAAAGACGAAGGTCCAGTAGTTATAAACTTCAACGTACAGAATCCAAAGTCAAATTAAGAACGATCCAAAGTGGAGGTCGTCGAGTATTTGTCAATATGCCTCAAGATCATCATCCGATCAAATACGCGTCCAATCGTGTACGCACATCCAAATATACAGTCTTAACATTCGTACCAAAAAACTTGTTCGAACAGTTCAGAAGACCTGCCAACCTTTATTTCTTGGCCATGGCCATCATACAAATGTTACCCACCTTTGGTGTCAAATCTCCCGCTCTCACCCTTTTACCCATCTGTGCTGTCGTCTTTATCACTGCACTCAAGGATGGTATTGAAGATCTTCAGAGACACAAGGTGGATGCCAAATACAATCAAAATGTAACACATACCTTGATTGGATACAATAATACAAACCATCCAGCTTTACAAGAACAACAAACTGACAATAGTGGTACCTTTCAACCTTCGTTGGCTATGAATGTCAGAGTAGGTGATTTTATCTTGCTACGTAATGGAGATAGCGTACCTGCTGATGCACTCTTATTGTCGACTTCAGATAAAGATGGGCTGTGTTTTGTGGAGACCAAAGACTTGGATGGTGAAACCAATTTGAAACCCAGAACGAGTCTGGCTCAGTTTAGACATCTGGAGTCTGGTCAAGATTGTTTGGAAGCAACACTGTTTGTAGAAACCGACACACCTTCAGCAGATCTTTATAAATTCGATGGTACTTTGATTACTGTAGAAAGAGTCAATGGAGAATGTGTAGAAAAGTCAAAGACACCAGTGGATATCGGAAATGTGTTATTGCGTGGACATGTGATTCGAAATACAAAATGGGCTATTGCTCTTGTCTTGTTTACGGGAACAGATACAAAGATCATTTTAAATTCTGGTGATACACCGAGTAAAAGAAGTCAGATTGATACCGAAATGAACAAAGAGGTAAAGAACAATATAAAACATAAAAGATTTGAACAAAATATATATATACATATATATATACATATATATACATATATTCATACTTAGATCTTTGTTGCATTTGCTGTCCTTTTTTTACTTTGCTTGGTCTGTGCTATTATGGCAGGTGTGATCAGAGCCAGAGATATGCAAAACTCAGCCAGTATATTATTCACAGCACAATCAGGCACACCAGGCTACGTTGGGTTTCTGAATTTCTTTTCGAGTCTGATCATCTTTCAAAACATCATACCCATCTCTCTCTATGTTTCGATCGAATTCGTAAAAACCCTTCAAGCTTTTTTTATTTGGAGTGACGTTGATATGTGGGATGAAGAAAACAAGACGAGTTGTATTCCAAAGACCGTAAGCTTCCCTTACTATACAATTCTATATTCATTTTTTTTTTTTTTTTTTTTTTTTTTTTTGTATATATATAGTGGACTCTCTCTGATGATTTGGGACAAGTAGAATACATCTTTTCAGACAAGACAGGCACACTCACACGTAACATTATGGAATTTCGTGAATGCACAATCGGTGGTCAACGCTACGGTAATAATGGATTCGCTCCTGAATCAGAAGGTGAAAAGGGTGCCAGACTTCGAAAAGATCAAGCATTCTTACCAATAGACAGACAAGCCTTATTCGAAGACTATCGTCAGGTCCTCTTAAACACATTCAAGCCCAGATACGCTTCCCTAGATCCCAATCGACTTTCCTTTGCAGACCCAAAACTCTTGAAAGACGTCAACCATAGACCAGAAATCAAAGAATTCATGATGTTACTCGCCCTGTGTCATACAGTCGTCATCGAACGTATCGGAAAAGACGGTCGTGTGTTTGAAGAGGAAGACGATCATGATGAAACACAACCAGAGATTACGATGGACCAATCACCTTTAAAAAAAAAGAAAAAATTCATGTCAAGTAGTGGCAGTCGACTGCTCAATGGACTCAAACGTAAAAAATCCCGTGGAGAGGAATTCGAATCGATTACGGAAAAGAAGGATAGCGATCGTGTGGATGAGACAGTAGAGATTCAGATTGAATACAAGGCAGAATCACCTGATGAAGCAGCCCTGGTAAATGCGGCTAAGAATGCCGGATTTGCCTTTGTGAATCGAAAGGGGGATGTATTGACGGTGGATGTGTTGGGTGAGGAGTATGATTTCAAGGTGTTGGATGTGCTTGATTTCAATTCGGATCGAAAACGGATGAGTGTCATTGTCGAGAGGCCGGCGCCATGGAACGATATCGTGCTTTATTGTAAGGGTGCGGATAATGTGATTACAGAGCGTCTGAGGGAGGGCGAGCTTGCGTCAAGCACGTTTGAACATCTGGATATCTTTTCTGAAAATGGACTCAGAACACTCATGTTGTCTTATCGTCGCTTGGATAGAGCTGAATATGATTGCTGGAAAGCCGAGATGAATGAGGCCAGTACGGCGACTGAGAACAGGGCCCAAAAAACAGCGCAAGTGCAGGAAAAGATAGAAATCAATTTGAGATTGCTGGGTGCTACTGGTATTGAAGACAAATTACAAGAAGGGGTTCCACAGTGTATTGAGGATCTTCGAAAGGCGGGTATCAAGGTCTGGGTGTTAACAGGGGATAAATTGGAAACGGCTATCAATATTGGCTACGCGAGTAATCTTCTGGATGGAGAGATGCAACTGTTGATAGCACGAGGACATGAAAAAGTAGAAGAGTTGATCAAGAACTTTGAACAGATTTCCCAAGATCTTGAAAAATCCGAACAAGAGAGCGCATTAGTGATCGAAGGTTCTGCGCTGGTGCATGTGTTTGAGTCTGTTGAAATACAAGAAAAGCTGCTGGATATCGCCCTTCGCTGCAAGAGTGTGATCTGTTGTCGAGTGAGTCCGCTCCAAAAGGCACAAGTGGTCGAAGTGGTCCGAAAGTGGCACAATGTGGTGACCTTGGCCATTGGTGATGGAGCTAATGACGTGAGCATGATTCAAGTGGCCAACGTGGGTGTGGGCATTACGGGGCAAGAGGGTGTACAAGCTGCGATGGCTGCAGATTATGCCATCTCCCAATTCAGATTCCTTCACAAACTGCTGTTGGTCCAGGGCCACTGGAGTTATGTGCGCATATCCGAAATGATTCTCAACTTTTTTTTCAAGAACGTCTTTTGGGTCTTTCCCTCACTCTGGTATCAAATCTACAGTGGTTGGTCTGGAAACTTCTTCTACGACTACTCCTTTCTTCAGCTCTACAACATCATCTTTACCCTGGCTCCCATCGTGGTGTTGGGTGCCACCGATCAAGACATGACCTCATCGTATCTCAAACGTCTTCCGCAAGTTTACACCATTGGTATCGAGCGAAAACTCTACACACGTTCCAAATTCTGGCTTTACTTTATAGACGGTATCTGGCAATCCCTCGTCGTCTTTTACGCCTTCTTTTTCTTGTACAATACAAACCCCAACGCAAATGGGGAACCCGAGTCCAACTTGCAACTGTCGACTTCTGTAGCTGTGACGGCGATTGTGCTGGCTAATCTCGTGCCAGCTTTCAACACCCTTTACTGGTGCTGGATCCAGTTTTTGTGTGTGACAATTGAGCTTCTAGTGACCTTTCTTTGGGTGGTGATTTACGGTGCGTTCCCGTCCAATCTGATCTATGGTATGGCTCGTATGGTATTTGGGTCCTGGTCCTTTTGGTTGACTTTTTTGATTACCGTCATCTTGGCCTTTCTCCCGCGTTACACTATCACTTTTATTTACCAATGGTGGTACCCTAATGTGGTAGCCAAAGGTCGACAGATTGAACTATATGAAAAGAGTAAAACAAAAACAAGTTGTCTTGGATTTCTTTATGCGAAAAAATAAAAAAAAAATTTATTTAAAGATCAACAGATTTCAAATTCCAAATCTTGTCAGCGTATTCTTTTGTAGCACGATCAGCTGAAAAGAAACCCATACCAGCAGTACACAAGATGGATTTCTTGGCCCAAGTCTGTCTGTCCTTGTAGACAGTCTCGACATGATCATGTGCATCCAAATATTTTTCAAAGTCAGCAGAGATTAAGTAATAATCACCACCATAAGTCAAGGTGTTGATCAATGGACCAAAGACAGAAGCAGTTTGAGGACCACCGAATTCACCCGATTGAATAGCCTGAAGAACCACCTGAAGATTAGGATCAATCAAGACACCATGATACTTTTGTCGATGACGGATATCAGCCACTTGATCAGCCAATGTACCAAACATAAAGATGTTTTCTTGACCGATCTCATCACGAATCTCGATATTTGCACCATCCACTGTACCCAATATCAAGCCACCGTTCAAGACAAATTTCATGTTACTAGTACCCGAGGCCTCAGTACCAGCAGTCGAGATATGTTGCGAAAGATCCGAAGCAGGCACAATGATTTCAGCCAACGAGACATTATAGTCTGGAATATAGACCACCTTGAGCAAATCATAAATTGATTCATCGTTGTTGACCACCTCAGCCACGGTATTGATCAACTTAATCACCATTTTGGCAATATAATAACCCGGTGCAGACTTTCCACCAAAGATGACCACACGGGGGACCAAATCCTTGCGCTCCTCTTCCGACAACAACTTGATGTTCTTGTAACGATAGACCACGCTCAAAATATTCATGAATTGACGCTTGTATTCGTGAATACGCTTGACTTGAATATCAAACAGAGCCTCGGGATTTACAGTAATGTTGAGGTTGGTTTGGATCCACTCGGCCAAGCGAGCCTTATTCTTGGTCTTGACTTGCATCCATTCCTTTTGAAAGTCCACGTCTTCTGCGTACTTGCCCAGTTCCTTGAGCTTGTCCAGATGAGTCACCCAGTCTTCGGAGCCCAGCTTTCGAGTGATCAGATCGCGTAAGCCGGGATTGGCCTGATAGAGCCATCGACGAGGCGTGATACCATTCGTGATGTTAATAAACTTGTCCGAGCCATAAAAGCGTACAAAGTCAGGGAACAGCTGCGACTTGACCAGGTCCGAGTGTAATGCGGCCACACCATTCACCTTGTGCGATCCCACGACGGCCAGATAAGCCATACGAACCTGTTGCGGGTTACTTTCTTCAATGATTGACACCTGGTTTAGCAACTCACGATCGCCCATGTGTTCCTTCTCGACCTTTTGCAAAAAGAAGAGATTGATGTCATAGACAATCTGCATATGACGCGGCAGGATGTGTTCCATCATTGGCACAGACCATCTCTCGAGAGCTTCAGGAAGCACTGTATGGTTGGTGAATGCAAACACGCGGGTCACGATATCCCATGCATCGTCCCATTCGAGTCCCTCGACATCGATCAAGATACGTTGGAGTTCGGGAATGGCCAGCGTCGGGTGTGTGTCGTTCAACTGGACAGCCACCTTGTCCGGGAAATCCTTCCAGGCCGAGTTGGTGCGTTTGAAGCGATGGATGATGTCTTGCAACGAGGCGCTCACGAAAAAGTATTCTTGCTTCAGACGGAGTTCCTTGCCGACCAGGTGGTTGTCGTTAGGGTAGAGCACCGAAGTCAGGTTCTCTGCGTTCTTTTGTTCGGCTGTGGACTTTTCATAATCACCCTCGTTGAAGGAGGCAAAGTCAAAGGTCTTGAGAGACTTGCTGGACCACAATCGGATGTTGCCACAGCCCTTGGTGCCAAAACCTGGAATGGGCACGTCGTAAGCCATCGCTTGGACCTTTTGGCCGGCCTCCCAGGACATGCGAGACTCGCCCTTGTCGTTCATCTTGGTAGCCACGTAGCCATAGAATTGAACATCATAAATCACGTCGTTGCGAGGAAACTCCCAGGGATTGATCGCAGGGTCCAGCCAATAATCGGGCATCTCGGTCTGGTAACCTTCCTTGTTGATCAACTGCTTAAAGATACCATACTGATAACGTAACCCGTAGCCCCAAGTGGGATAATCCAACGTGGCTGTTGCATCCATGTAACAAGCAGCCAGACGACCCAGACCACCATTACCAAGCGCCGCGTCTCGTTCTTGCTCAATCAAATCTTCAAGACTAAAGCCCAAGTCCTTGATACTCTGCTTGTAAGCATCCTTCATCTCCAGACAATGAAGGGCGTTATCCAAAGCACGGCCAATCAGAAACTCCATCGAAAGGTAGTAGCATCGCTTTGGGTTCTTTTCTCGCATGATTTCTTCCGTGCGGTTCCAATCTTCCAATAACCGGTCGCGCACAGCCAAGGCCGCAGCTTGATAAACAGCCCACTTATCCAGATTGTTGGGACCCCGACATAAAGTTTCAACTGCATGATGGACAATGTTCTTCTTGACCGATTCTGGATCATTTTGTTTGGGCGTAATCAGTTTTTTCCATTCACCTAGGGCTTCCTCTCCCAATTTGATGTGTTTGGATTGATGCGCAGGGACACTGGCGGAGGTGACAGATTCAATTTTACCGGTTTGGTCTTCATCTACATGAATAACCACATTGGTCAATCGACGGGTTAGTTTGGGCATAGAAAGGCGCCTTTCCACAGCAGGTCGTGTCATTTTTCAAATAAAAAAAAAAAAAAAAAAAAAAAAATAGAGAAAAAAGAAGAGAAAAAAAAAAAACAACATTTATTATATTTTTCCCTTCATGTTCCCACGAAACGGTATTTCTTTTTTGTGATATGGTTACTCTTTGTTTAACAAACATTCGTACGTCACTTTCTTAACAAACTTGTTTTGCATAAAAAAAAAGCATTCCAGAAATATTATGCGGATGTTCAATTTCTATCATTTGTTTGCTTCTTTTTATGCACATAATTTTCATGTGTTATAAAGCAGGACAGAGAAAAAAAAAAGAGTCTTTTTTCTGTATCAGGCTGGAATATCGTCTTCTTTCTATTATATTTCTCTTTCAAATATCCAAGTTTTTTTTTAAAAAAAATTATAATTTTATTAAGAGGAAAGAGATAGTTCATTTCTTTTTGTAATGTATGGACTATGCTTTGAGGGTCTTTTTAAGGCTATATAAACGGGAAAATTTAATAGAACAAATCAAAGCTTTTATTGTAATGGCAGAATTAGAGCTGCTTAAAAGAAGCAGAGTTAGTTGGCAATGTCTTTTTTTTATTTCAATCTTTATTGGTAACTCTACAGATATCATAAACAAATCCGATTTGGGACCTTTGTTTTTAGTCGTTCCAAACAATTCCACTTTGTAGGTTTACAAAAAAAAAAAAAAAAAAAAAAAAAGGTCTTTGGATATACGGAACCTCACCGAGAGTTGATCTTCTTCAGACAGTTTCGCTTGTATATAGATTCCTTTATTTAATTCTATAACCATGCATTTTTTTTAAAAAAAAAAAATACGTTATTTAAACTGTTTGTTTTTCTATAAAATGCATACTCGCTTCTTGTATATATCACATGAAGTTCAATAGATCCTCCGTTTTTTTTTTTTTTTTTTGAAATAAGTATAAAGATTAATACGTCACAATTAAAAACATTCACTTTTGTCATATAAATGAATACATGAAAGCCTAAAATAATCTTAAATTTTCGTATTAATTATAAGAGTATTCATTAGTTTAGTCAAGTTGGTTTTATTATTATCATCAACAAAATTCCTTTCTTTTTAGAAATGTGATATCAAATTCATCGTTTATGTAAAGAATTTACAAAGGTAGCATTTCTTTTTACTAAATATTTGTGTTTGAGTCTTTCATAAACAAACCTTTTTTTTTTTTTTTTTGTTAAAGAGAAACTGTATCCTTGGGGTGCGCCTAAACATATTATAAATCCCGCTTTTTCAAGAAAAAAAAAAAAAAAAAAAATTTAGAGATTTCTTTATTAGATCATGTCAGAAAGTAGAAGTCTTAGTAGAGTAGCAGCCTCCAAACAAAAGGCAGAAATAAAAAAACAACAAACGATAGCACCCGAAGGAAGCCAATTTGAAGAAATTGGTGTTGAAGAATGGATGTGTGATACTTTAAAGTCCATGTCCATCAAGGAACCTACCGAGATTCAAAGAGCTTGCATAAAACCCATCATGGCAGGAAAAGACGTGATTGGTGGTGCAAAGACAGGTTCAGGTAAAACAGCTGCCTTTGCTATTCCGATCTTGCAAAAACTTTCTCAAGATCCTTATGGAGTCTTTGCTTTGGTCTTGACACCTACAAGAGAATTGGCCTATCAAATTGCAGAACAATTCAGAGTACTTGGAAAGAATATTGGTGTAAAAGAATGTGTGGTGGTGGGTGGCATGGGTAAATTATATATTTTGTAAACAAAGTGAAAATAAGCTCTTAACTTTATATATATATATATAGATATGATGACACAAGCATTAGAACTTCAAAAACGGCCTCATGTTATTATCGCTACACCCGGTAGACTTCGTGATCATATCAGAAGTAGTTCAGGAGCAGTCAATTTGAGTCGTTGTAGATTCTTGGTTATGGATGAAGCTGATCGTATGTTATCTTCCACATTCGTACCCGAGTTACAAGTCATCTTGCCTCTTCTTCCCAAAGATCGTCAGACTTTATTGTTCACTGCAACCATGACCGAGTCCATCTTGGCTCTCAAGGATGCAGAAGAGGATCCAGCAAAAAAACCATTTGTCCACGTATGCGATATGTCCATCTCAACCGTCAATACCTTGGATCAATACTATGTATTCGTACCCTCACAAGTCAAATTCGTCTATCTCGCTCATCTGTTGCTTACAGACGATCTCAAGGAAAAATCAGTCATCATCTTTTGTGGTCGTTGTTCGACCGCAGAACTCGTGACAGTCATGCTCAAGGAATTGGGTATTCGTTGTACTGCTCTGCATTCAGAAATGACTCAACAACAACGTTTGGATTCTCTTGGTAAATTTAGAGCTGAAGTTGTCAAAATCTTGATTTCTACAGATGTTGGCAGTCGGTAAGTTTTTTTTTTTTTTTTTTTTTTTTTTTGGCTAATGAAAGATTTCCCCCCCCCATTAAAATAGTGGTTTGGATATTCCTTCTGTTGAATGTGTGCTGAATTTAGATATTCCTCGGGATCCTACAGATTATATTCATCGTGTAGGTCGTACAGCTCGTGCTGGTAGAGGTGGTAAAGCAATTTCAATTGTAGCTGAAAAAGATATCGAATTGATTCAAAATATCGAAGGACAGACAAGTAAGAAAGTTTTATGGTAAAACTGTGTTACTTATCTTATATAGATAAAACAATGGAAAAGTACGAAGTTAATGAGAATGAAGTATTGGATATTTTGACAGATGTTACTGCTGCCAAGCGTATGGCCAGTATGGTAAGTCTTTTATATAAAAAGCGTACAGCCAACATTTTTTTTTTTTTTTTTTAGCAATTGCATGATAAGGGATTTGGTGAAAAGACACATATTAGAAAAAAGAAGAAGACAGCAATGTAAATCAACCAAATAATTGTAAATAAAACCTTTAGAAAGAAATTGTTTGTGTGTGTGTGTGTGTGTGTGTGTGTGTGTGTGTGTGTGTGTGTATACATATATATATATATATATACATATTTATTTATTTGTACAATTTCAAGATAGGGTATAAGTTAAGATGGTATTTTCAAAAGAAGGATCCAGTATTTTTTTATTTGCAACCACCGCACAATCTTCATTTGTTCTTTTTCTCTTTTTGTTTTCTTGTGGAGGTGATGGTGGGAATATGGATTGTTCAAATGCGTGGCTTAATAACTGGTTTCCATAGGCCTGCATGTTTTCCAGTTTGACGTGTAAATCAAAATTGCATAAAAACAAAAACTTGAGTTCCAGTTTATTCAGTTCATACAGAGATAATCCTCCAATCTTTGTTTAAATTAAATTAGGATTTTTGTTATTGTGTATGTGTACCTTGGCATATCGTTTATTAGAATAAAATACATCTGAAGTAAATTTGGAGGCAACTACAATACTAGACTTGTTTGTTAACCCCTTTTTTTTTTTTTTTTTTGTATGTTTATTTTACCTTGTAATAAGTAACCTATGAACAGTAAGAGAACTGACTGCATATTCTGGTCCTTTTGTTTGTACGATTCGATCAAAGTAAATAAGTATAGACAATAAGACTTCGTTTGAGAATGAAGCAAATTTCAAAATACGCGTCAGATAAGCATGAACTCCAATATTAGGAACAGATTTTGAGTGAAAATGGGTAATGTTTGAATGAATCAATAGCTTATCATTTTCCTTTATGATAGCTTCCAACAAATCAGCTACAATGTTTAATAAGGATATTGTGGGATATTCTGCAATATTCAAATGATGTTCGTGCGGCATAGACACCTCTTTAAAAAGAAAAAGAAAGAAAAAGAAGGAAGCAAACTCTATGTTTCCGAGTAGAATACCCCCCAAAAAAAAAAAAAAAAAAAAAAGGTCTTTAACCAATCTAATACCTTTGTTTGTGCATTCGTTTATTAGCGCGTGTGAATGGATAGTGATCTGGTTGGATCAAATTTATTTCTTGAGTGACTCAAACTTTAAATTTCTTCCCAATTTCAGAAATTATTAGGGATTTGCTCAATTGATCCTTCTCAGCCCAACAACTTGACTACATGATCTCCGGGGTGCTTTGTTATTGGTGATAAACCTCAGCCAAAGTGTCACTGGTTTCAAACCAGAAAAATCATGTTTGACACCGTCTACTTGTATAACATTTTTTTTTTTTTTGTATGTCAAAAGTATTCATCCGAATAGCTTTTCTCTCCACTGAACTCCATAGCCATGTGAACATATTCATTTAATTTGAAAACTTCAAATATATATTCTCAGCCTGTATTGTTTCACTTTTTTTTTTGGGGGGGGGGAAAGATGTATACAAGTATTGTCTTATCAGACAAATCTCGTCGTTGACCATTCTACACAACATGAGTATATATGACTAAAGCTTTTAATGTGATTCAAATGGTACAAATGTAACCACAAAGCTTTTTTAAAAAAAAAAAAAAAAAAAAAAAAAAAAAAAAAAAAAAAACACACTCTGTTTTAAACCGATTTTCTTTTGAATCCATTGTTAATCAAATAAAAAAATGAGAGAAAAGGACTTATGAAAAAATTCCTGCTTTAAGGAGTAGTCACGTGCCTATCACGTGACTAAAGTAGTCTTATTTTAGGATAAAATCGAATTTTCGAAAATGGTTTTGTGATGTAATTGGTTAGCATATAAGACTCTGAATCTTATCATCCGAGTTCGAGTCTCGGCAAGACCTTTTTTAAATTTTTTTTTCCTTTTCCTTTATTTGAAAGGAGGAAAAGGATGTTTGTTCGCTCGATGAACTATTTTTTGCTTGAAAATAAACACACCAAAGAAAAAAAAAAAAAAAAAACTGTTTGTTGACACTGGCAACGTGTACATAAGCTGTTATATAAAAAAAAAAGGCGTAAATAGCACACTTTGATAGTGAGAAAACTGTGGGATATTATACTAACAGTTGAAATGTGGAACGTTTTGTTGTAAAAAAAAAAAAAAAAAGTATTAGCCACGGGATTTAGATTGTTGTGTTTTCTTGAATTGATGAAAATTTCAAGTTTTATTTCACGTTCTGTTTTAAATGAAAAATCTGAGCAAGAAAAAAAAAAAAAGCGTTGCCACTCAATTAAATGAAGAGCCAAGAACGAGTTAAATGTTTTTTTTAAAAAAAAAGAAAAAATGTCGATCTATAGTGAAAGAGAGTTTCTTTTTTTTTTTTATTATTTCCAGAGGATTCTAATAACGATGAGTGTATTGCTGTTGTTGAGGTACATAAACAGGTACTTTATTGAAACCATCGTTGGGTATCGTTTCCATCATATCTTTACGGCCCATGGTATTTTCGATCATCATCAAATTCCGTTGATTTTCTTCATCTAATCTTTGACGCATACTACGAATACTTCGAGTGATATACCATAGCAAGATACCAGCCAGCAAAAGTGAGAGAATGAGAATAAAAAGGAAATGATCATGTCTTTTTAGCCAGCTCCCCTTATCTTCCTCTACTTTGTTTCCACTTGTGTTGAACCCGTCTGTTGAAGTGGTCGTTTGAGCTAAAGAAAGTGAACAATGAAATAGTATGGCCAAAATGGTGGAAGTGTGTTTTAATCCCATCATTTTTTTTATTTTTTTATTTTTTTGTTTTGTTTTGTGTATGTAAGGAAAGGAGTGAAGAAGTTTAAAGAAAAAAGGGGAAAGAAGGAAAGGAAAAAAAAAAAAAGATAAAAATAAAAAATAAAATAAAAAAAGCTTTTTCAATTATTGGAGGGAAAAATAAAAATAAAAAAAATACAACGAAAAGAAAGAGAGAAACATCAAATTAATGGGTTCTTTTACTGAAATTGGAAAAAGAGCGCTTGAAGGAGATAGGATAGTGCACGATTTTAGTTGCCCAACTAAAATATATTTCTCCCCCCGTAAAGTTAACAATAATGTGAGTTACACCAGCTTAATATCATAAGCTCATATAATCATTTCAAACAGTCCTTTAACTGTGGATCCTTATTGACATAAGCGTATTCATTATCCGCTATTTGTCTTTCTTTTATATCGTCTAAAAAGACCCAGTAAAGGATTTTAAAAAAAAAGTCTCTGAAAAAAAATGCACTCTTCCTCTCTTTCTTTTGGCTTACTTCAATTAAATACACACATAACCTTTTAATTATTAATCCTTTTCAATAAAATCCTTTGTACCTTTTTTTTTAACCTTGGAAAATCTCCAATTCTCCGCTCAAATTAAACACAGTTACTGTATGCTGTATACTCTTCTTAACATCAAAGGTTTATTTTGTAGTGTTCATCAAAAGGAAAACATAAACCCTCCCCCCCCCCCCTTAAAAGAATCCGGATACAGTTGTGCATAGAAAAAAAAAAGATTGGCTGAATAAGATGCATATGCTCCTTGTTTGTGGCTTTAATTTTGTCTCCCTTTTTAATGACTTTTAATGGAACAATGTAATTGTTTATGCAAATTTATGTCAAGATAGAATGCGGCAGTAATTTTTTTCTCTTTTAATTTAAATTTCCTTGGCCGCATATCCACTACACTTCAAAGTAGAACAGGAGGAGATAGTTTTCTTTATGGGCTTCATGGCAATATAAATCGATTTTCCCTTTATCATTTGAGTATACAGTTAATTTCTTAGAAAAACACTGTGTTTGCACTTTTCTTTCTCTCTCTTTTTTTTTTTTTTTTTTTTTTTTTTTTAAAATCCTGTTACTTTACTATTACAATTTTGTATATTTTTTCTTCTTCTTTAGATTTAAACATGTTTATTATTTTGATCCAAGTAAACGGTATACCAAGCTGACATGTACTTTACGTTTTATATAAGAATATAGAAAGATTTACTTTTCTGCATCAACAAATAAAAATGAATTCTCGCTACATTCAAAAATAAATTACAAGGTTTTTCGCGTTATATATATATATATATATATATATACTTACTTCTAATCTTCTAGTGTACAGATATAATATATACACAAGTATTTATACATCTTCTTATACAACAAAGCAAAGGTAAACAATTCTTACGTTTGAATGTATTTTTTTTTTCCAACTTGTCTGACCCCCTCCAAAAAAAAAAAAAAAAAAAAAAAAAAAAAAAGATGGCTGAAGTTTCAATTTTTAATTACTACTTTTGTTGAATATTCGTTTTGCCACTGTCAAATGAAAAAAAGATTTGGTGATATCCATTTATCCGCATATCCAATTAATAATCTTAATTTGATATGAACAAACATCAAATCCTATGAGTTTATACTTTTGCATGAATAATAATAATAATAATAATAATAATAATAATAATAATAATAAAGAGAGAGAGAAAGAGAGAGAAAGAGAATAAGAGCGGACTCTTTTCTCTCTTATAAACCTAGATATTGAGTTGGAGAAAGTAAATTAATTAACACAATTACTACAGTCAGCTTAGTGCTGTATCTAAATAAACCAAAAAAAAAAAAAAGGGCTTTATTATTATGAGGGTTTAATTTATTCAACAACATTGACCTTGACAGTTTCCTTGACAGTAATTTGACCACGACGCAATTGTACCAATTCAACAAAGTCAACAGCATAAGAACCAGGCTTGGTACCCTTGGGAACCTTCCACTTTTTGGTATAGGTGACATACTTGCTCTCTTTAGCTGCAACAGGACTTTTTTTTTTTGATGAAAGGGAGTCAGCATCACAAATTTCATCACAATTGCTTTTTTTTTTAAAAAAAAATAAAATTTACCAAGTTTTGTGAATAATAGCAACCTTTTGTTGCTTCTTATTTCCGGTTCTCTTGTGGAAGTTAATGTTTAATTTCAATGCTCTACCGGCAGATACATGGTCTATAGAAAGAGAAAGTTTAGTCTTACACGGGTAAGATTATTTTTCCTTACTTTTGATAAGAGGTTGCATGACATACTTGACAACGAGATTTTTACCAGCCTCGATATCTTGTCCGTTCTTTGGTGAAGAGATTTTGATGAATTGAAGTTGAGAATAGATATCGGCAAACACTGTTTGGATATAAACAGCAAAAATCACAGCAAACAAAATCAAAGTCCTCGATGAAAAAAGCATGATGTGCTAAAGAAAATGAAAGGAAAGGAAAGAAAGAGAAAGAGAGGTAAGAAATAAAAAAAAAAAAAAAAAGAAAGAAAGAAAAGAAAAAAAAAAAAGAGGAAAAAATTGGATCCAGGCTATAAATACAATCAGGGCGAAATGATGGGTACACGAACCAAATTGGTTATTTTCACCTCTTTTTTTTTTTTTTTTTTTTTTTTTTTTTCCGCATCTTCTTTTTTGATTAAATATTTGTCATACCATTATAGTCTACACACACAAAAAGATATATACGAACAATTGAAATAGACCACAGGCGAAAAAAAATGATCTTATTTACTTGCATACAAGGTACAATTTTTTTTAAATTATCATTAGAAAGGACATTAGAATTGCCCCAGTTCTATATTTAATTATTTTTTCTATTTTCTATTGTTCTTTGTGGTACACTGTAACAAATATTTTTTTTTAGGGAAACACTTCACGCATCGAAAAAAACACATACACAAATTGGTGTGACGCCAAACTATTTAAACAACCCCCTCTATTTCCCTACAATCCCGTTTCCTTTTTTTTTTTTCTGAAAAAAATAAAATAAAGTAAAAAAATGTTAGTAGAAAGTCCATAAAACTTGACTCAAAAGCTCTGAAATTTGTAACTTGAACACTTTTTGCTCACATTATATGAAATGATTTCAAGTGGCAAAGTAACTCGCATTTATAATTTTTTATATTATCGGATGCAGTCCACTTCCTGGATTTGAATTCTTTTTTTTTTTTTTTTTTTTTTTTTTTTTTTTCTGTACCATAATGTTGTTTGTTTACTAAAGAAAAACAAGTTTGTTTAAAATGTGAGATCAAAGACTTTTTTTGGATAGAAAAAGTGTGTTCTAACCATAGCGAAGGCTGGCTATAAAGTCATAGAATGGATTAGTGCAAGACATGACACATAATGAAAAGAAAATTTTTAACGTTTTGTGTGTGCGTGTGTGTGTGTGTGTATGTGTGTTTTTTTTTCTAATAGACTTTATGCATCATTTGCCAAGAATACAAAATCTCGAGAACAAGTGCTGATGATTAAAAATAGAAGATCTTGAAACCCCTTTTTGGGTTATATAAATCATGCTCTTTCTCTCTCTCTCTCTCTTTTTCTCTAGACAACTCATTTCCAGAAAAAAGAAAATCGCAGTTTTAAAATTTGATGTTGTCCTACAGGATTTTACCCTAAATTTAGATGATGTTATTTTTTTCTGGACGAATCTTTTTTTTTTTTTGTAAGGAGGACAGAGCCCAGATTTATTTAGTATGAAATAAGTCACACCATAGTTGTTTTTTTTTTTTTTTTTTTTTTTTTTCTGGACGAATCGAAGTTAATTTCCAGACCTTTTTTTTTGGACAAAATAAATATGGAAATCAGATAGAAAAAGGATTAGCTTTTAGATGTATGAGAGTTTACATTTAGACATTTACCTATATATTATAGAAAATCAGCAAATATAAAAGATGGTTTTTAGACAAAGTTATAAATCTAAAGAAATCCTTACCTGCAATTATCTTTATGGTCCCCGAAAGAACCAGCTGTGTACAGTACAGCGATATTTTTCATTTTCGTTTAAT